>ML259480.1:0-47408 GCA_005239495.1 Nicotiana undulata | reverse complement strand
GTCACCGGGTCCACTTGTGGAGATGAGGGTTCGACAGGGCCCAGGGTAAATGGGTCGTGTAAACGCTATGGAAGCCTTCCTTGTAAGTCGTTATATTCTCCTCAACATTAGGGATTTCAACTTGAACTGCCTCTCCCCAGCAACAATTTGTTCTTACCCTCTCCACTTCAAATACAACATTGATGTACCTAGACAGGGGCTCACGCCGGCCCGGTACGTCAGGAGGCTTGTCAATGGAAAGGCCAGAAATTATTTCGAAATCACCGGGGACATATTATTCGATGCTCGATGGTTTCTTTATTATATCCATAGACGGACGAGCAGGGGAGGAAACACTTTCTTTGTAAGCTACTGTCTTAGAAGTTTTGGCCATGACTGTATAAAAGTCTTTTAGAAAAAAGACAGAAAAACGAGCATAGGAAAGAAGTGAATGTGGGAAAACATGAAATGTAGCTCAGAAGATTTGAAGATGGTTGTAAAAGTGTGGATTTCTTGCGACTATGGTATTTATAGAGATCATGGTGGCAACACTCGAAGAACGGAAAGGTCGGACCTTTGGCTGGTCGTGGGATCTTGGGTAATCGTGCTAACGGCGACCTTTGCGTGGCTTTCTAAAGCAGATCATTTAATGCTCTGACAGAGTGACTTCATGATAGAAATTTCAAGAAAACAATATTTTCGAGATCGTTTCTTATCATTCTACTCTAAGAAATGCGGCGACTATTTATGTACGGTTAAAATCGGAAAGACCAATTTTTGCACTCGTCATGGTATTTAACAACTTATCTGTATATGGCTCAAGGTGCGATTCGAGGTGAGATTAGAGGTCTAACCTCGAGCGTCCTTTATGTGCGACTTCGAGGAAAGGCGGGTCCAAACTAACGAAAGCAAGTGGCACGAGGGATGAAGTGACTGTGTCTGCAACAAAGTACAAATCCATACTCAAACATTAAATAGTTGTATCATTCGCAAATCTTTGTAACAAATGATAGTGTACTATGTTGGTATTTCCCCTCTTATATAAAAGGGACCCTTATTATTTCTTACACACATAATATTCAATACAAGGAACAAGAACATTCTCTGCTTCATTACTAAAACATTCCCTATTTCTCTTTGTTAGCTCATTTACTTACATCCATTACTTATCATTAGTTTTTCTTCATTGATAGCTCATTATTGATCATAAATAGCATACTCCATAACCCATAAAGCTGTTATAGCTTCATCGATCATCCAATGGTAACCCCGAACTTCGACCTCGAGGATCCCCCGAGGCCAGCATCGAACACCCGATTTGAGGCCTCTCGGTTTGCTTATCTTCGATTTCATATCGTCTTTACTCTATCTGTTTCAATCGCACCTACCATCAACTTCTTAACAGCGCATTAAAATAGATCGCGTATTTTTAGAACCACATAATCAAATATAATTGTAATTATAGTTTTCGAGCTA
Organism: Nicotiana undulata; assembly: GCA_005239495.1. Taxonomy (NCBI): domain Eukaryota; kingdom Viridiplantae; phylum Streptophyta; class Magnoliopsida; order Solanales; family Solanaceae; genus Nicotiana; species Nicotiana undulata. The sequence goes on along the minus strand of ML259480.1, from coordinate 45,953 downwards.
AACACATTTATTGTTGATTCACCTTAATGTTGATCATATAATCTATCACTGATAACTTGAAACCTCTTATGTAATATATCATCCCTAGGGCTCACGTCTCATCGGGGAATATTTGAAGTGATTTACCTGATTCACTTAGGGACGATACTATACTCCAATAACTGTATTTCATAGCATCCCAATGTGATTAATCCTATGGGGGTATTCTAATCTCGTGGAGTTCATGAAATCCTTGTTCTCAAAACCATTACTCAACCAAAGGCCTAAACGACATCCTCTTATCATTTTTCACAGTTATACCCTTACTTTACTACCAGGGTAGCATTCCATATCTTCTAAACGCTCCTAGTTTTAAACTCCTTTGAGTCCACTCATGTTATACTGAGATTTTTATAACTTTATGGAAACCATCAGCTCTCTTGTTGTAATGGGTTTAATCCCGAGGACTTACCTATTCCCGTCACCTTCTCACTCACCTTTTCTTATCCTTACTACTGTCTAGCTAAAACCTTGTTGTTGTACCATACTTTAGTTTGCGACCTACGCATATCTATTTATACTACTCGCACCATTCATTTGAACATGTTAGCACCATAAATTTCTTTTCATGACTTCTCAATTGTCTTTAAATGTAAGCAATTACTTTTCCTGGTCGTTCTGCCACTAGCTGCATGGATACTTGGCTTATCTTAGTTCCCATGAATACTGGAGTTCCTTGTATCTCATATGATCTCAATTATCAACTCTTGATCTTTTTTCTTCTTCCCATTCATTATCCACGATAGGTGCCACTTTCTTATGGAGTGCATACAATATTATAGTGAGACTGTTGTTACAAGACCATTTCTTCTTTAGGTCATTATGCTTATATTGAAGCCTTCTTCCTTATTTTCTCAGCTAGTCTTTCGTTGCAGTGCTTAGGGAAGACCCTCTGACTCTTGTAAAGCTGCGATCTTATTACATTTTATACCCCCACAGTATTTTAGATGTTCTTACTCGCCTATCATTATCCTTAGTTACTTACCCCCACGCTCTTGTGCTCGTATGGTTGCTTCTGAATAGAAATTTCAGTTGTCTCCCTAGTGGCACTCTCTTTTATTTCTATAACACTTATATTGTAACTTCTACTACCCCAACTCATATCTGAATATTTCTCAAGGATTACGATGTCGTATCTGAGAGACTGAATTTCCTATGCTGGGTTTCACTACGTTTATCTTGCATGATCTACTAATTTGTGTGTATCCTCCTATCTAGCCATAAGTAGGATCTTCCTGAATCAACTACAAACTACCCGTTGGTCAACTCTCATATATGTATTTTATGTAGCACCTCTTGGGTTATGTCATTTGTCTTAACTTACCTCTCGTACGGGATCCTTATGTATTCCACTTATTTATCAACATCATCGAGTGAGAAACACTTATTGATTCTCCTCGACATTATGCTTGCATAATGTTCTGGAGTCATATTATATATGTACGATCTGAATAAATGCAATCTCATTCCTTTCACCTTTTTACCACATTCTTCCTTTACCATTTGATATTTACCTCTTCATCTTTGGAATTTTATTTTCCACATCTTAACAGACATATTACTCGCCTTGCGGTAACCCTTCTACACCAGGTATAATTGAATTTCTTACGCACAAGGGTGACACCTGGTGTAACTAGCACATTTAGTCCCTTAAGCTTAACTCTGCTCGTATTACTTGCTTTAGGGAAGCGTCTTCGTGAATGACCTTTAAAGGTTATTCTTCCATTGTTCATTCTATTATTGTCGAAACACTATCTTTGAAATGATGTCGACTATTACCAATTCCTTCTATCCCTAATTCATGTTCGATTTTTTTTGTATACTATCCCATACTAATTTCTATTACTCGAGGGTCTAACTTTTACTTCTGGTAATCACGTTGGAGTCACGAACTTATTTCTCGAAATGAGGATGTGATTTTATGACCTATGCTATTTTGTTGCCTCAAGGCTTGTTACCTCTTGTCTTTTTCTTCCCTTAACTATAGATTCGGTAAGACTATCATTTTTTTATCTACTGTCGTCATCCAAATATCACATCTTACTCGTAATGCTTTATTAACTCTCTTCTTATTGCCATGCTAACATTTATGTCTATCCCTTATTCTGAAAACTCCAACAAGACATTCTTTTGCTTTTAGCCCCCCTTGCTCCCTCCACTGGGTTTTCGGGTTGCCTAACATTCTCTCTCTACTAGGGATGAATACCACACTAAGGTAATATTTATTCTTTCTAGGATTCCAGTGCTTGTCTTTGAACATTCTTGTATTCATATCTAGTTGTACTATTCTAAGGTGCACCATCTGGGTGTCTCACAGGGAGATCTATTAGCATATTTGCAATATCCTTTGGAAATGTTAACTAACGCAAACAGTCCATCCAACATTTTGGGTACTTTAACCCTAACTGGATCCTGATATCTCGTCCTTCTCTTAAGCTATAACGGTTAGCTCTCACATGGCATAATTGAGATGGGTGTGGCCAATTGTATATATCTCTATTTCTGTTGAATGTAACACATAATGCTTATTTCTCAGCCTGGATTGTAAATACTGATAATCTTCACTAACCGAGTACCGAGTACCCCTCTTCACCTTGCTCCTTTTACTTGTTGAAACTTGTATCTACCTTTTGATTCTCTCGTTATTTTTTTTTTACCATATGGGTGTATAGATATACATTCTTTACGGCTCCGTACCAAGAAGCTTAAACGTCTTAGTATACACATAATCTGCTGAAGACCTCACATTTACTCATGATAAGCATGATGCAAAATTGAGTTCCTCTGACTCAACTCTTCCACAACCACATTCAATCTCTTACCAACTGTCTATTTGGATGAGGTATCGTTGTATTACGAATAAAGTAGAATTTAGAAGTTTGAATTCTTACAACTAAGCTCTACCACACGATCTAGAGTAAGAAGAAAGAGTGACAATCCTAAATTCCATGTAGCCTAGAGTAAGAAGAAAGCGTGCACAACACACCCATAAACAAGACTCTACTAGACACGGCTTGTGGACATCCCTAGGACAGAACTGATCTGATACCATTTCTATCACGACCCAACCTATGGGCCGCGACAGGCACCCGGTACCTTACTCAACCGAGTACCAACATAACATATCTTTCTTATCATACTTTCATGGGTAAATGGGCCAAAAGGGCCGTCATGAGATAACAAGAATAAAATATAAGTGCATAGAAGACATAGGATGACCCAACATTATATAGAAACTTATACATATGACATACGTGCCTATAAGGCTGACATGATCATTTGTAAACTCAAAACATAGGCTGACAAGGCCATACAAGTATCCATATACCTGACATCTGTCTACAAGCCTCTAAGACTACATAAATGTCATATAGGTTGGGACAGGGCCCCGCCATACCAGTCAATACATATCCCAATCATACTGACCAAATAGGCAACTCCGGAGCAATTGGAGTGCAGCAACACCATCTGCTGAGCCGATAGCCTACTAGGAGGGCTGTTAACCTGTCTATCAGGACCTGCGAGCATGAAACGCAGCGTCCCCAGGCAAAAAGGAACGTCAGTACGAATAAAGTACTGAGTATGTAAGGCATAAAAGCATAAAAAAGAACAGTAATGTAAAGAGAGATATAGGAGATACAAGTTGTAGAATCTGAGTTCCTCTAAGAGATAGTGACATGAAATTCGTGATAAATATATATACACAATCTTTTAAAGACATCCGCCTCTGTGGGAATCATCATCATCATATCGTACCCGGCCTCAAAGAGGACTAGATAAAAATGTACCTGGCCATGTGGAGGTCGGTAAAACCCAATTGATCAGTGGTTGCACAATAGGTGTCGTACCCGGAAGACTATAGCCCGACTCGGTAGAGTAAAATAGATACTATATATAATGCATGTTGGACTCATGGAATCACACTTTAAACCTTTTGGAGTGACGTAAGGTAGTTGCACCTTCTATTAACATTATGGACATCATACCATGAATATGAACATCACTAGCACCCAAGGATCATACACACTTTCTTAGAATAACTTTGTAAGGAAAGAACAACATGGACCACCTTAGTTTCTAGGAGTAGATTCATTATGAAATAGCGTATCGTTTACGTTCGTTTCACTTTAGATCATGCCAAAAGAATGAAGGAAGAGCCTTAACATTCCTTTGCAATCTTCTCTTCAATTTTTAACCAAGCTCAATATGATCTTCTTACGTCTACAATGAGAAACCCGACGTCATCATCATCATATAAGCATTGTAAAAGGTCATTTTCGTGTAAAATAAAGTAATTATGCACACACGGGCTACTATTGCAATATTATTGCAATTATAACCTAAAGATGTAAATATGGTTATTCATAAAATAATTAAAACTTAGTATAAATATAAATGATAAAAATTAAGCAATAAAATTATTATAAAATCATTTGTGATGCAATTAGTATTTATTAGATAATAAAATGATGGACTAAATTAATTTAAAATCCTTTAAAATTACAGAAAATTATGGAAAAATACTAATTGATGCTTATGCATAATTTTGAAAATATATATGCATTTTGAAAATAATATAGGAAAAAATTGGGTATCAACACACGATATATGTCTACAAGCCTCTAAGAGTACATAAATGTAATAAAGGTAAGGACAAGGCCCTGCCATACTAATCAGTACATGTCCTAATCATACTGACCACATAAGCAACTCCGGAGCAAATGGAGCGTACCAACACCTTCCGCTGAGCTGGTAGCCTACTTGGAGGACTCTCAACCTGTCTATCAGGACCTCCGGGCATGAAAGGCAGCGTCCCCTTGAAAAAGGGACGTGAGTACGAATAATGTTCTTAGTATGTAAGTCACATAAATAAGTATATAAAATACATGGAAGAACATGGAGTAAATGACTCAACCTGTAATCTGGATAACTTTGTAAATCCTGAAAATACTTATAGTGTCATGCATATGCATATGAATGTCATGTCGTGCATAGGTACATGTGTTCGTAACATCATCAAGCCGCTGAGGGCATCCCATCATATCATCTCGGCCAACGTGGGCAAAATCATCAACATATACCAACTGATCGGGTGGTGGTGCGTATATAACGCCATAGCCTTTCCCATATATATATATATATATATATACACGCGTATATAACGCCATCTGGTCATGGATCAATGTGCATGTATAAATGCATGAAATGCATATGAAATACGTTAATAAAATCTCTCGGTCCGTCATAAGAACATTATGCCTCTGATTAATATCATGAAATAAACTTTACCAACTTATGTATTTTTGAGACCCATGAACAGATGATAAAATAATATGACACATGTGGAATCAAGAACATAAGCATCTCTAGTATTTCTATGAATAGAGTCATTTATGGAAATTGTGCATTTGCTCGTTTCGTTTGTGTCGTATAGATCATGCCTAAAGAAAGAAGGGATAGCCTTAACATACCTTAGTCAATTCTCTTGAAAATCCCTCTAGCACAAGTTAATTGCAACGAAACACGTAAGGGCAAGATCGAAGTTTGGAATAATCCGTATGATATTCTTGAGAAAGATTGTACTGTATTCCCTTATAATTGCCAAATCTTCATGTTCTTAAGATGCCAATCTCACGTTCTTGACATATTATGAAGTATTAAACACAAAATTTTTGCCCTCATCCGTAACTTAGCAATCTTATATATCCCATCTTGGTGAGGTAAGAAAGTCTCTTAAATTTGTAAGCTTATGGGGCCCACTTTGTGGCTAAGTGTTGTCTAAAGGCTTCCTAACTATGCCACCTAACCTTAATGAACTAAGAGTCATTATTTTCTAAGGAATTTTCTGCCATGTTTAGGACCTTTAAAGTTATCCATAACTTTAATTAGCTTAACTATTTAGTTAATCTCCCACTAAAAATTCATAATTACCCAATTATCCACATAATCAAGAATTATCTCAAATTACTTAAAATATTACTCACTTTGAATACACTTCACGTATCCTACTATCGTGATCGTGGGGTACCTTGTATGGCATTAGTCCCTAAATGTCGGATATTATAGCCCGGACCATATTTTATCCCAAATCGGCAGCCTTCAATGAAACTCATTTTCTTTTATTCATTTACCATTTATCCTTCACGGCACTTACTTATCGCTCGTTATAAATAGCATAGATGCGTATAACCTCGAGATAATATCATCCCCAAATATACGTCGATTAACTAAAGATGAACTTTAACGTACGAAAATGCGGAATGTAATATCTCATTTTCGAGCTTATACCAATTTACTTATGGCGTACTTCCATGTATGAAAACATAGTGTGTAACAGCGCATATGCCATCGCCCTGCCATCCTGCATCAAAACTGCATCGAGCCCAACACAAGAGGCATCACAATACACTCTTTAAGATCCTGAACCTGTGGGCAACACCAACAATGGTGTTGTAGTCAAAGGAGTCTTAAGCTTCTCAAAGCTCTCCCAACACTCGTCTGACCATCTCAACGGGGCACCCTTCTGGGTCAATCTCGTCAATAGGGCTGCTATAGACAACAAACCCTCCACAAACCGATGATAGTAACCTGCCATACCTAAGAAACTCCGTATCTCCGTAGCAAAAGTGGATCCAGGCCAGTTCTGAACTGCGTCAATCTTCTTAGGATTCACCTAAATGTTGTCTGTCGATACGACGTGCCCTAAGAAAGTGACTGAGTCCAACCAAAACTCGCACTTTGAAAATTTGGCATATAACTAGCTACCTCTCAGAGTCTGAAGTATGATCCAAAAATGATGCTCGCGCTCCTCTCGACTGCGAGAGTAGATCAAGATATCATCAATAAACACAATCAAGAAAGAATCCAAATAAGGATTCAACACCCAGTTCATCAAATCCATAAATGCTGCTGGGGCATTTGTCAACCCAAATGATATCACTAGAAACTCATAATGCCCGTACCGAGTCCGAAAAGCTATCTTAAGGACATCGGATGCCCTAATCATCAATTGATGGTAGCCAGACCTCAAATAAATCTTCGAAAACACCTTTTCACCCTGAGGCTGATCAAATAAGTCATCAATCCTCGATAATGGATACTTGTTCTTGATGGTGACTTTGTTCAACTGCCGATAGTCTATGCACCTCCTCATCGATCCATCTTTCTTTTTCACGAACAACACAGGTGCACCCTAGGGAGAGTACTAGGTCTAATAGAGCCCTTATCAAGAAGTCTTGTGGGGGGAATCCCCAGAAAATCTGTAGGAAACACCTCTGGAAACTTACGAACAACTAGCACTGAATCCATGGAAGGAACCTCCGCACTAGAATCGCGAACATAAGCCAAGTAAGCTAGACACCCCTTCTCGACCATATGCCGAGCCTTCACATAAGAGATAACCATGTTGTTATAATAGAAATGAGGCCCCTCCACTTTCATCGAGGCAAAATCGACAAGGCTAAGGTCGTCGTCTTGGCGTGACAATCAAATACAGCATGATAAGGTGACAGCTAATCCATGCCCAAGATGACATCAAAATCAACCATATCGAGAAGCAGGAGATCTATGCTAGTACCGAGACTCCAAATGGTAATCACACACGAACTATAGAATCTCCCACACGTGTGGTCAAATACAAAGGATCACTCAAAGAATCACGAGGCACAACCAGATAGGAAGCAAAATATGATGACACGTAGGATTAAGTAGAGCCTAGATCAAATAGAACTGAAGCGTCCCTATGGCAAACTGAAACAATACTCGTGATAACAGCATCTCATGACTCAACCTCAGGCCTAGCTGGGAAAGCATAACATCGGGGATGGGCCCCACCACTCTGAACCACGTCTATAGGACGACCTCTAACTAGATGGCCTCCACCTCTCATGGTCTGACCTCCACCTCTTGCTGCCTGACCCCGTCTCTAGTTGGATGAACAAGCAGTGAAGCAACCGGTATCGAAACCATGGCACGAGAACCCTGTTGCTGTGAGCTGCCTGATAATCGTGGGCAAAATCTAGCAATGTGCCTCCAATCGCCATAAGTATAACAAGACCTCGGTTGTTGTGGCTGATGACCCTGAAACTGACTATTTACCAGGAAAATGGTAAATACAATTATATTTAGTTAAGTGGTTCTAAAAATACGCGACTTATCTTAATACATGTTATTGAACAATTGTAGCTAAGTGCGTTAAGGCAGAGTATAGCGAAAGCATTTAGAAAGCTGAAGAAAAGCAAACCAAAACACCTTCGGTCGAAGGCTCGATGGTCTTTGAGACCAAGGTTCGGGGTCTAGGTCGGAAGATCGATGGAGCTATAATAGACTTTTGGGCCTTGGGATGCGCTATTTATGATCAATTATAAGCTATAAATAAAGAACAAGTAACGAAAAGCAGTGAATGTGAGTAAATGAGCTAGTAAAGAGAAATAAAGAATGTTTTGATATTAAAGCAGAGAATGTCCTAGTGCCATGTATTCAATAATAATGTGTCCTTACATAATGAAAAAGGTCCCCTTTTTATAAGAGGGGGATTCCCAGCATTGTACATTAGCATTTATTGCAAAGATTCGTAGATGATATGGCTATTTAATGTTGGAGTACGAAATTGTACTTTGTCACAAGGCTGCCTGCCTCAATCTCCGTGCTGCCTCCTTACGTCGATCATAAACTCGTACGGCCTAGAAGTTGAATCATAAGGAACGTCCGAGATCGAACCTCATACCATACCTTGGACAGTACGCGAATAGACCACTATATGCCTTAATAGACGTTAAATTGGCCTTCCTAATTTTAACCGTATACTGATAGTCCCCGCATTTCTTATAATGAAATAATAAGAAATGACCTCGATGCGGGTCTTTCCCGAGCCTTTCATGATGACGTCATACTCGTGACGTGATCTTATCAAGCGACTTGAAACGTCCCGTCGAATCGTGTCCCTAGGACATTGATTATTCTGCCGTTTCATTTTTCCAAAAGGGGTAATGATGGCGCCGTTGGTTGATTTCCCCATAACCATTGATAGCTTATTCAGTAAGGTTACCAACCTTCTATAAATAGGGGGCTCCCTGACTTCAAACTCCATTCTTCCTATCTTCAACAAACTTAAATGTTTTTCATTCATCCCTGTTTTCCCGTCTTTATGGTGCAAACCTATGTCTGCATGGTTATTTGGCGTTGGCCCTTTGAGCCTGTCCATGACTTCCTTCCCGAAGTCCTCCCCTACTAATCGAGGTTATATTGGGTTGTTGTTGTTGTTGTTGTTATTCCTAAGGCTACTGTCGGCCCGAGGAGACGAAAGGAGGGCATCAAATGCCTTCGGTGTGAGAAGGTATGAAGAACCTATACTGCTACTCATATCCCTTGACTCAAACCGGATGTGGTACCTCGCCCATCTTTCCTCCTGGGAGGTGAGGAGGCAATATCCACTAGCTTTTTCATCCCACACCGGTTCAATATTTCAAGAAGTGGCTTCCTAATAGCGGTGCAGAGAGCTTTAAGGAGGAGGAACATGTTGTCTGCCCGTCGCTGCTCTGAGAAGTGGAAGGCTCGAAGACGTTGAAACGAGGTCCCTTGCGAGGGGCCCTTGAGGGTATGCCCCTGGAGGATAGGCTTCTGTCTGTATATTAGGCTTTTGTTTCACGCCTTTTTGCCGTTGTGTAAAGATTCCCCTATGGGTTTTGTAAACATCTTCTATCAATATAAGAAGTTATTTTGTTTTTCTTTTGATCTGGTGTTGGAATTTGTTTTGCCTTTTTGTTTATGTAAACTTGCGTGTGTGAGGGGCCCGAAAATCAAGCTTTTGTCATGACCAATATTATGCTCGCTAAAACTCCAAACCCTTTGACGAAGTTGGGGTTGCTTTTTAGTTAGACGAGGATCGAACCTTGTCTTCTCGGTAGCAGGTGTGGCCTACTGACGATCTTCGAACGAAAACTTTTCCCTGTCTCGGGTACCTCGGGGAATTCAGAGGATAGCCTTCGAGTGGGTATCCACTTTGTCCATAAAGGATCGAGCCGTCGTTTACCCTAGCTCGAAAAATAAGGATAGCTCCGAGACTTCATAAATGATTCTTTGAACGGTTACCTGCTTGGGTCTGAGGTAGCCTTTGGGCTACTCAACCGGGCGTCTGCCCGAGCTTCGGGGGTGCGGGTAGCTCTATGATTTTCACATTTGCTATGAGCGGGGAACTTGTTTTAAGCTAGGGCAGGTGTTGGGCCTGCGCGCAGATTGCGCTTGCACCTATTGCTTAGCCCATGAGGTTCACTGGTCTGAGATCTATTCCCTGAGACGGAGCCTTTAGGTTCTTGCCTTGGACAAATGATTTTGCGATGGTTCAAGACCGGTCGTTCGGGATTTCCGCACTGTCTTCCCATATCTTTATGTGTTGGCCCCTCGTGTGTTTTCAAGCATGGGGTTAACGTCCCCTTTTAACTGGCCTATAAGCCCTTTAAGGTTAGCCCCGAGGCTTATGCGTGCCTTGCCCTTAGATGTTTCCAGTCGTTCGCCTAGTGCTCATTCTTTGAGCCGAGCTGTGGCTCGGGCTCAATAGTCCTACGATTTTTTAGTTAGCCCGTAGGCTGGCCTAAACATCTCTTAGGAGATTTTTAGTTGATCATTTCGGGCTCAATCCTCGAGTCGGGTTACGACTCGAGCTCACCGACCCTTTAGTTTTCGAATTAGCCCGCAGGCCCTTTGCGCTAGCTTCAAAGCTCCAAGGCGACTTTTTAATTTATCTTGTCGGTTTCTCTTGAATCAATTTGAACCAGCCTTTAGCATGGCTATATTTTCCATTGCTTGAAGATTTACTTGGAGTTTTCTCCTGTTCATCTGACTCTTCGACGGCCTAAAAGAACCTCGATTATGAGTCGTTATGTTGAGCGGACAAAACTCTTTCTTATGAGCCGATATGAAAATGTTCGAAACTCTTTTATGCGAGCTGACATGAAAATGTTCGAAACCCTTTTACGCGAGCCGACATGAAAATGTTCGAAACTGTTTTACGCGAGCCGGCGTGAAAATGTTCGAAACTCTTTTATGCGAGACGACATGTAAATGTTTGATACTCTTTTACGTGAGCCGACATGAAAATGTTCGAAACTTTTTTATGCGAGCCGACATGAAAATTTTCAAAACTCTTGCTTACACTAAAGGTAGCATGATTTTAACCCGTTCTTTTCGAAAATTATTTCGAAGGATTTGATTGTAAGGCGATAGTCGGGCGTCCCCGAATCGCTTGTTGTTGTGGGTCTGGAGCCCATCGACTGGAGTCGACTTGTTTGGCCGAAGCCCTTAGTCCCAAGTATCGTATCCGAGGGTATGCCTTTTTAGGGGTCTTACAAGTTCGAAGATATAGCCTTTGCTTCGAAGTCGGGACCGTGCCTTTGTATATGAATGCTCCCACTTGGGGGTCTTGTTGTTTCTGACATGCCCATAGGACTTACAGTTTTAAACATATTCGAGGTTACCCTCTTGGGATCTTACGACCTCGGATCTTGATAGATCAAACATTAATGATATCTGAGGTTACCCTCTTGGGATCTTACGTCCCCGGATCTTGATAAATCGAACGTTAATGATATCACAGATTACCCTTTTGGGATCTTACGACCTCGGATCTTGATAAATCAAATGCTAATGATAACTGTCTCTTGAATTTGCAAAATGTTTTGATGATAAAACATCCTTTCATTATTTGATACAAGCATATATGTTTTTTCCATCGAGGGCTCGATCCCCATACGGGTGCACGGTTCATTCGACCGTTTGACCCACTACATTATTTTCCTACCAAAAAACCTCGGCTATTTTTGCGGGGGCATCCCCCCACCCCCCGGGGTAGTGTCCTCCAGTGGTCGAGGTTGCTTAGAGAGAAACCTTAAATGCTTGCATATGTTCTTTCTGACGAACGCATAAATGTTGCCTCATTAAAAACCTTATCGGTAAAAACCCTTTTTTTGGGAGAAAAACCCAATCAAAGGAAAAGAGTGCAATGTGTCCGTCGATCCAGGGGTCATTTGGAACTAGCCGATGTTCTGGAGTCTTCCACCGAATGCCTGCGGGAGATTACCTTTTGGGTAAGTGATAAGAGACGGGGTCGTAAGATTACCTTAGCTGTAGTATCACTTGAGCATGGATATGTTACAATTTCTTGGGAGCTGCTCGCCTTCCAAGGTGCCAAGCTTGTATGATCCTTTTCCGATTACCCCCATAACACGGTACGATCCTTCACAACTCGGTCCTAGCTTCCCCTTATTAGGGTTTCGAGTGTTCAAAGTGACCTTTCGTAGGACTAAGTCCCCGACTCCAAAGTGTCGGAGGTTTTCTCTCCTATTATAGTATCTCTCAATCCTTTGTTTTTGCGCACCCATCCGGATCAGTGAAGCCTCTTGTTTCTCATCAAGCAACTCGAGGGCCACGGTCATGGATTCATTGTTTGAATATTCTGTAGCATGCTGGAGTCTGGCGCTCTGTTCCCCTACCTCGACCGGTATTAGAGCTTTAGACCCGTACACCAGATAGAACGTCGTCTCCCCCATGCTCGACTTGGGAGTGGTTCGATATGCCCACAGGACTTCGGGCAACATTTCTCTCCACCTGCCCTTTGCACTTTCCAACTTCTTCTTCAGGTTTTGAATAATGGTTTTGTTTGTGGATTCGGCCTCGCCGTTGGCGCATGGATGGTAGGGTGTCGACAAGATCCTCTTGATTTTGTGGTCCTCGAGGAACTTTGTTACTTTACCCCCTATGAATTTCTTCTCGTTATCGCATTTTATCTCGGAGGGGATCCTGAACCGGCATAAGATGTGGTCCCATATGAAGTTGATGACTTCTTTTTCTCTTATCTTCTTGAAAGCTTGTGCTTCCACCAATTTGGAGAAATAGTCATTCATAAACGAAATAAATGTGGCTTTACCCGGTGTCGTTGGTAACGGTCCGACAATGTCCATCCCCCATTTCATGAACGGCCACGGTGACAAGACCGAATGCAGTTGTTCGCTGGGCTGATGGATCATGGGCGCGAACCTTTGACATTTGTCACACTTACGGACGAAATCCGTAGCATCTTTTTCCTTAATGTCCCAGTAATAACATGCCCTGATCACCTTACGGACTAAGGATTGAGAACCGGAGTGGTTCCCACAGGTGCCCTCGTGTATTTCCCGAAGGACGTAATATGTGTCACCCGGCCCCATGCATTTTGCCAGGGGTTCGACAAAGGTTCTCCTGTAGAGGGTGTTGTTCTCGTCGAGCGAGAACATGGAAGCCTTGGGCTGTAGGGATCTTGATTCCTTTGGGTCCGCAGGCAGCTTTCCATCCTTAAAAAAGTTTTGTATTTATTTATCCAATCGCATGTCAGGCTGGTGTAATTGATTTCGGCGTGTCCATATTCGATCACCGATCTTGTTAACTGGACCACGGCTCCGGGGAGTACATCATCCTCTTCGACGGATGACCCCATATTTGTGAGGGTGTCAGCTTCACTATTATGCTCCTGTGGTATATTGTTTAAGGTCCATTCCTTGAAGCAATGCAGCGTGGCCAGAGTCTTGTCGAGGTACCTCTGCATTCTGTCTTCTAAGACTTTGAAGCTCCCATTCACCTGGTTAACAACTAGGAGAGAATCACATTTGGCCTCGATGAATTTGGCTCCGAGGCTTTTGGCTAACTCTAGACCTGCAAGCACACCCTCATACTTGGCTTCATTGTTAGTCAATTTTGTAGTTTTTATGAATTGTCTAATTACGTTGCCCGTGGACCGCTTTAGGACAATGTTGAGCCCGGACCCTTTCCCGTTGGAAGAACCGTCAGTGAATAGGGTCCATACTCCGAAAGATGTGCCTGTTTTCAATAATAATTCTTTCTCTACTTCAGGCACCAAGGCGGGCGTTAAGTCGGCTACGAAGTCTGCCAAAATCTCGGATTTGATAGCCGTTCGGGGCTGATATTCAATATCGTACCTCCGAGTTCGATGGACCACTTGGCGCATCAACCTGACAACTCAGGTTTATGCAATATGTTCCGAAGCGGGTACATCGTCAAGACGTAGATGCGATGATATTGAAAATAAGGTTTTAACTTTCAAGATGCGCTAATCAGCGCAAGGGCTAATTTTTTCAAAAGAGGATACCTGGTTTCGGCATCACCCAAGGTCCGACTCACATAATAGATAGGGAATTGTGTACCTTATTCTTCTCGAACCAACACACCGCTTACCGCTACCTCTGATACGGTTAAGTATTGATACAATGTTTCTCCCTCCTTTGGAGTGTGCAACAAAGGTGGGCTCGACAGATACCGCTTTAATTCCTCTAGGGTATTTTGGCATTCGGGGGTCCATTCAAAGCTGTTTTTCTTTCTGAGCAGAGAGAAGAAATGATGGCTTTTATCTGATGATCTCGGTATGAACCGTCCCAAGGCTGCTATCCGTCGGTGAGTCGCTGTACGACCTTCACACTATTAACCACCGTGATCTGTTCGATGTCTTTGATTTTATCGGGGTTGATATCGATTCCCCTGTTTGACACCATGAAACCCAGGAACTTCCCTGACCCTACCCCGAAGGCACACTTCTCGGGATTGAGTTTCATGTTGTAGCTTCTGAGGATATCGAACGTTTCCTGCAAATGGGTTATATGGCCCTCTGCGCGCAGAGACTTAACTACCATGTCGTCAATATATACTTCCATGGATTTGCCTATTTGGCACTCGAACATTTTATTAACCAATCGTTGGTATGTGGCCCCGGCGTTTTTCAGCCCGAAGGGCATGACATTGTAGCAGTACGTCCCATACTTCGTGATGAACAAAGTCTTTTCCCTGTCCTTAGGGTTCAACTGAATCTGATTATACCCCGAGTAGGCGTCGAGAAAGGTAAGTGTCTCGTGCCCGGCCGTGGCATCGATCAGGCGGTCGATGTTGGGCAGTGGGAATGAATCTTTAGGGCACGCCCTATTCAAGTCCTTATAGTCTACACACATTCTTAATTTATTCCCCTTCTTGGGCACTACCACCATATTAGCCAGCCAATCAGGGTATTTTACCTCTCTAATAGAGCCTATTTTGAGGAGTTTCGTTACCTCATCCTTGACGCTCAACCGATGGGTGGCTATTTCGGGCGGAATTCCTGTCATGTCTAAATGGGACCAAGCAAAACAGTCGATGTTATCTGTAAGGAATTGAATGAAATTTTTCCCGAGTTTGGGAGTTAACCCCGTCCCCAGGTATACCTTTCTATCTAGAAGTTTTCTGACCAGGACTGCATGCTCCAACTCTTCGACCGTTGACTTAGTTGCGTCTGATTCCTCGGTGGCGACAAAACTACGGGGGGTGAGAAAGTCTTCCCCGCCATCCTCAGGGGTTATTTCCCCCTCTGGTTCCTTCGAGGTGGAGGGCGCTGGCACCGGTGGATCGTTGTGAATAGCGAATACTTCCCTAGACGCATGTTGCTCTCCATATACGGTTTTTATACCGTCCTTCATCGGAAACATCATCATTTGATGAAAAGTTGATGGTACCGCCCTCATGTTGTGTATCCATGGCCTTCCAAACAGTGCGTTGTATCTCATATCCCTTTAATGACATAGAACTTAGTGTTCTGGATTGTCCCGGACATGTTGACTAGGAGAGTGATCTCCCTTTCCGTTGTCTCGTCGGCCATGTTAAATCCGTTGAGAGTTAGTGATGTGGGTATGACTTAGCCGAGTATTCCGAGCCGTTCCACTACTTTTGTACTAATTACATTGGTTGAGCTACCTGGGTCCACAAGAATGCATTTAATTTGAACGTTATTCAAGAGGAAGGAAATTACCAGCGCATCATTTGCGGGTGAGGCGGGGTCCCGGGGTCCCCGTCGCTGAATGCAAGGATGTCTCCGGGCGCGTAGCTCCGAATCTGTCATGTCATCGTTGCTGATATCTTTGCCCGCTTAACCACAGGCCCCTTCGAGACGTCGTTTCCCCGACGATCATGTATAAGGAGTGTTGGAGCTTCCTTGTTTCGTTCTTTCGAGTTGTTCGTTGTTCTTCCCTAGGGAAGGTCCACGATTCGACTGCTCGTGAATCCTTGCAGATACCCTTTGCTAGATAACCGGGTTGCTTCTTTCTGAAGGTGTATGTAATCCTTGGTTCGATAACCGTAAGTACCGTGGAACTCACATATAAGGTTAAGGTCCCTGGGTGAGGGATTTGATGATAGGGGTTTTGGCCATCTGGTGTCTTTGATTTTACTCATGGCTGATATGATGCTCGAGATATCATCCCCGAAATAGCATCGGGTTGATCGGGGTACCCTTGCTTACTCCGTGTGCCTACCGGACCTAGCTTTGTCTGCTACCCTTCTCCGGTTCATTTTTAAATTGGTTCGGGGCTTGTTGGCCCTTATGACGCTCCTTGGATTTTCGATGTAAGGATGATACCTTTCTCCCCATGTCTCTGACTTTCTCTCTAGGAGTCTTGACTCTATTTTCCTGACGAGGTCTCCGAGTATTCTTACGACGGTTGGGTCGGTCGTAGGTCCCTTATTTCTTAATATTTCCGATACTGGCCAAATTCGAGGGACTGTTGGTGGTGGTGTCGCATTTGAAATTCTCCGACGGCTTTGTAGCTGAGCAATCGCTACTTGTTGCGTCTGGAGCATTTCAAAGATCATTTGGAGATTACCTTCCCCGTTCTTTCGAACGACGATTTCCCGCTCCGCTCGCTGGCCTTTTTGGTGCGTGCTCCAGTTGGTGCGAGGATTGATGTCGTTGCGCCAACCGTCACTTAAGTTCGTGCTCTCAGAGGGTCGGCTCCATTTTGTTGTCAGAGTTTGGTGGCGGTAAGTCGGCATTTGGGATGCTTACATCATTCCCTCCAACTCCCTCAAAGCTGCTATTTTCGTATGTGCTTGTCGAGCTGGACATTCTGATCTGAAATCGAAGATTCTTTGGACAAGAAAAAGTGTGAAAGATAACTTGCATTTTTTCAACGAACTAGCACTAAAACGATCGTTATTATCTTTAGCCCCACGGTGGGCGCCAAACTGCTTACCGGGAAAATGGTAATTACAATTATATTTAGTTAAGTGGTTCGAAACATACATGATTTATCTTAATACCAGTTATTGAACAATTGTAGCTAAGTGCGTTAAGGAAGAGTATAGCAAAAGCAGTTAGAAAGCTGAAGAAAAGCAAACCAGAACGCCTTAGGTCGAAGGTTTGATGTAGTCCTCGAGGGTCTTTGAGACCGAGGTTTGGGGTCTGGGTCGGAAGATCGATGGAGATATAACAGACATGTGGGCCTTGGGATGCGCTATTTATGATCAATGAAAAGCTATAAATGAAGAACAATTAATGGAAAGTAGTGAATGTGAGTAAATGAGCTAGTAAAGAGAAATAGAGAATGTTTTGATATTAAAGTAGAGAATGTTCTAGTGCCTTGTATTCAATATTATTGTGTCTTTACAAAATGACAAGGGTCCCCTTTTTATAAGACGGGGAGTCCCAGCATAGTACATCAACATTTATTGCCAAGATTCGTAGATGATACAACTATTTAATGTTGGAGTACGGAATTGTACTTTGTCACAGGGCTGCCTACCTCAATATTCGTGCTGCCTCCTTACGTCGATCTTAAACTCGTACGGCCTGGAAGTTGAATCATAAGGAACGTCAGAGCTCGAACCTCGGAGCATACCTTGGACCGTACGCGAATAAACCATAATAGACGTAAAATTGGCCTTCCCGATTTTAACCGTATACACTGACATGTCGCGCCCCCTTCCCCCCCCCCCTAAAGCAGAGAGATCGGGTTTATGACATTTTGGAGAACTCCTTTTGAAGGTTAAAAGGGTTAAAAAGAAGAGTCGCAACCTAATGATTTTTATGGTCCGTTAGGGCACCTAGATTAGTTAACTCATAAGACAAGTTTACATTACCAGAGATAGTGTAAGGGATTGAAGTTATCCCAAGGGGAAGGTATTAGGCACCCCTCAGGATCCACAACTATGGTTCCCGGCCAAATGGTTTTCGTGAATTCGGACTATAAGCAAATAACAAGTACGACTCATATAAGAGGGGATTCCAAACAAGTATGGAAGTTCATTAGAAATTTGAAAGAAATCAAAAGTAAATATTTGAGAAAAGACGTCCTAGGTTTAAAGTAATAAGGATCACATCAATGCAATACCCGATAGATAGAGCTACACGTGGTATTAGCGCACCGGTCATCATATCCATATTCTACCATTTCCCACCCCGCGAAGGTATTTAAACGCTTGTTGGTCACGAACTCTATTGCGTGCTATTACCCGTCCTATCCTATCAGTCCCGGAGGAGGCTAGGACTACTATTCCTAAAAGGGGAAGTACTAGGCTGAACCCTTAGGTTTAAAGGATAAAATGCTAAGCGACAAGCAAGAATAGTTAGGACTCAAACACAAAGAGGTCTCAAATTTCAGAACCTAAGACAGGATGGCTATATGTGAATACAATAGCGGGACAGATTAATTACTGAGTTTTAGAAGAAGTAACCTGGTCAGTTTTAAACTATGAATTCTAATATGCAATTAGCCAAGTTTTTCACAGAGAAAAAATAGTGTCTAGTTTTACAAATGTTGATACCTAAGGCTTGCCTAAGTGTGTAAAAATACTCAAGTCGTCCTGTTTTAGTCTCAGGAAATAGTGAATAGTCAGGATGAACCTGTTTAGACCTAGTCGTGGTACAGAAGTGAGTATTTAAACAAGTATAGATGCAAGTCCTACGAAGCATGATATCTCAATGCAGGCAAGATGTTGAGTATAACAGCTATTTTTATAGTTATTTAATTACGAACAGGATTTCCAAGTGAGGCATTTGCAAAGATGATGCATCATTTATAACAGCCTTTGACTACAAGCAGGATGAATATGATGAGATGCTGAAATAAATAGACCTAGAGCATGGTATTTAATGCGTGTATGGCAAGTATTCCTAAACATGTGACTATTGCACACATAGGTAAAAATAAACCCTATAAGCATGTTCTCTACCCGTAATTATACTAAGAATGCATAACCCCGCCCATTTCACTATCCAACCCAGAATCGTTGTTACAATTAATACAGACCAGCATTGCATAAATTACATAAGTAAATAAGAAAATTTAAGAAGTTACACTAAAGGGAGCCTAACAGTAGGCCCAAGTATCCAGATCCAAACATGCCATATGACATAGCGTTTGTAACCCAGGTGTGTCAGAGTTCCTAAGGACCTCAGAGGATCCCAGGAAGTGCTCACACCCAAGTTCCCTAGCCAGGAATGAGTAAGTGCAGTGTGGAATGTCAGCCTTGTGTGTCAGAGTTCAATGGGTACTCAAATGGTCCCTAAGGCAGTGCTCACACGAATGGGGATGAACTTAGAGACTAAAAGTAGTGAGATGTGCTTATAGTTTTGAGTTGAAAAGGTTTTTCTGAAATTGTTTTGAAAGATAGCTTTAGAGAACAACACAGGAGTTTGTAAAAACAAGTTTGAGGAGGGAAAAAAACAACTCAGAAAAGCGTACATGGTTCAGGAAGAAAACACAAGCAGGGGAAAGGGGTTGGGGGAAAAGTAGTGAAAACATAGTGGCATCCAAGTTAACATCAGAGAAGTTTCACAAGACTCAAATTGTTACAGCCATAACAAATGTATTCATGCTAAGTGTTTAAGAATATTAGATTTGGGGGATCACATAGAGTCACACATCAGGTTCAGGATCATATAACAACTAAGTATCCTGAATACATGCTTGTAGTGTTAGGAGCCAGGAAGATTCATGCTGAAAACATATAAGAAAACACTGGACATGCTGAAATAAGAGGAAGAGCAATCACATAGATAAAATAGGTAGGCTAGTTTCATAGGAATAAGGCAGAATCATAGTGAATCATACAAGTAAAGCAATAGACATATTGAACTAAAGGGAAGTCACATGGACAAAGTACACATGCCAATTGTATTAAGAATCAGGAAGGGGGTAAGGCAAATTCATAATGAAACATATAGTAAGGTACTGGACATGTTGAACTAAAGAGATCACATATGCAAATAGACATGCTGAACATAGGGGGAGGGGGGGGGGGAAGAGAGGTCACATAGATAAGATAAACATGTTGAACCAAAGGGAAGGAGAGATCACATAGACAGACTAGATATGCTAATTGCAGGGCAAACTGCAGAACCACAAATAGAAGCATAATAGACATAGCAGGAATCTTAATGCAAATAGAAACATGTTGTTTTAGATGTTGTAGGCTTAAACTGAAATTATACCAGTTGAATGAGAGAAATGAAGAGCAGCAAAATAATGAAGAGCAGCAAAGTGAAGAGAAGGCAGAGCAGTGGTGTGTAGATGCAACAGAACAGTAGAGAAGTAGTGCAATAGAACAATAGAATCACTCAATTTTGGCTTGCAGCCAAGTAGGTTGCAAGTAATAGCAAGAGAGACAAGAGAGGATGTGTGTGTAAGAGAGAGCTTAGAGTAGTATCTCTCGTCCGTCTTTGTGAGGAGTGAATAGAATATATATATAATGCTAGAAACAAGTATAGGGTAGCACAATTATAGGAACAACATCAATTAAATCAATCAAAAGTTGGGACTCCCTTAAATCAGGGAGTTATGATTTAATGGGTGCAAATTAGAGTAAATAAGGAAATAATCAATTAAAAAACTGACAATACCATAATAGGGTAATAAAGAATGTGGTATATAGTAAGGGCTGAATACAGAATGCCCTGAGTAAGGAAAGCATATGTCAAATATTTGAGAACATATTTAGGCACGTAAAATATGGTAGAATACAATTTGATACTAAAAATAAATCGCAGGAATCACATATAGGACTAAAATCACAAGGGAATCAGTTTTAATTAATGAAAGTATCACATACGTAAGGGAACATTGAAAATCAGTAGAAGGTTTTAAGGAAAACACATATAGGTTATAGTCTTGAGAAAAGATGTCACAGATCACATAATCACTATAACATGCTATGTAAAGTCTGTACAGCAAGTAATCAAATTTATCAAGCAATGACTAGCACGAAAATCAGGGAAAACCTTAGGCAAGTAGTATAACAAATTGAAAACCTTAGGAAAAACAGGAATCACACAGGTTCATAGACGAACAGGGAGGTTAAACATAATAGAAACACAGAGGCAATGATCCTTAACAACAACAACAAGATTGAAGTCATAGAGGAGCATAACATTTATGAGAAGTAAAAGCTCAAACAACATATTAGTCACAGATAAATTCTGAGCTTTAGGGAATACTTAGGGTTTTCAGTAAAGAAAGTCAAAAATGAAAGGCGTCTTGAATCAGTCATTAAATCACAGAAAGAAACATAGAATAATACTAAAAATAGAAGCAAAAAATCATTTTTGAAAGGGGTTTATGAAACCCTAGTTTCTTTTAAAAATTGAAAGATCGTTTAAAGATGGAAGTTTTTCAGAGAAACACAGAAAGAAACTTCGTAATACTGTAGATCTAAAGTAGATCTAGAATAAATCGAAAGACATATGGTTAGGGTTTCGTGGAACCTAGAGAGATAGGAAGAACCTCAAAGTCGCCGCCGGCTTAAGCCGGAGAAGGTTGTTGTTTCTTACTCAAATGGTCGGGGAGGCCGGAAAGTGGCATGGGACTATGGGAGGCAAGAGAACCGCTCCAAGTTTGTCCGAGGACCCCAAGGTATCACTGAACCTGCGAGAGGTAGGTAGATAACCAGGAGATGATGAAGAACCAAGGTTTCCGGTGAGAACCAACCAGAGAAGATGGATAGACCCCATCGGAATGGAGAAGCCAAGGAAGCTTCTAGAGAGAGATAAAAAGAGAATGAGTGGTGAGGGAATGAGGGGTCGGAGGGGGGGTAGTTGGGAGTTAATTAAGGTAACTTAGATTTGGACTGTTGATCTCGTATGATCAACGGTTCAGATCAAGCATGGGGATGGGTTAAATGTTGGCTAAAATTTAAATAAAATGGGGCTAAGTGTTAAATACCCTAATTAAATAAGATAATTAATTAGTAAAATAGCTAATAATTGTGTAAAAAATGAAATTAAACCAAATAAATGAAATTAAGATAATTAATTACCATAAAAAATATAAAACGACAATTTTTTGCTTTTAAAGTGGTATAAATGTATATTTGTGCTATAATCCAAAAAGTGCTGATATTAACTAAATAATGTAAATATTGGCTAATTTGTGAAATAATTAAGTCCTAATGGAATTAATAGGATATAAATAACATATTGAGTAAGAAAATGATTTGAAATTGTTTATAACATCATTTATGCATAATTATGAATAATTATGGAAAATAAAAATATAAAATAAACAAGAAAAGAATTTTATAAAAATACGGAAAATAATGAAAAAATATCAATTACTGCAAAGAGTGATTTTGAAAGTAAATATGCAATTTTGAAAAAATAATTTGAGGAAAAATTGGGTATCAACAGCTGCCCCTCTTTACCCGGGAAGGATGAAAGAGTTGTCGGGTAAAGATAAGATGGCCAATTTTGACCGAATGGAGATAGTATGAAAGATTTAGGCCGCACCCTGGTTTCTAAGTTGCCTACACATCCCTAGTTTTATAGGAATCAGGCCGTATGTAGTTCAGGAGTCACCGACGAAGTATACCAGTGACGTTTTATAAGGACGGACGCAAGGCGTAAAGCAAGGTGAGCAAAAATGGTTTATGGGGTAGTTAGGAGAACTGGAGCGGTCCGCTCTTGCCTTGCTGGCTGTTCCTAGCCGGATTTCCTGCAAATGAATAACAAGAGTATATTGTGCATAATTTAAACATGATTCAGATTCCCGTTGGACTATGAATGCTGTCTTTGGACGGTTGAGGATGACGTCCTTAGACCATGATGTCCTGGGTAATGAATCGCTTGATGCGCTATTCACAGGCTATGAAATGATGTTCTCGGGCCATGAGGATGGTGCCTCCGAACCATGATGCCTTTGAATAATGATATGCAAACTGATAAAAGAGATCCTTAGGCCGTGAAATGATGTTCTCAGGCCATGAAGATGATGCCTCTGTACGATGACACCTTTGGATAGGTTAGCGATATTTCAGCCCATGGAAATGCAATAGTATGATGCTAACAAGACAGAGCTTAGTCTTGCGAATTAAAAAGGGCAGAGCTTAGCCCGAAGGAAATGAAATAATTAATGATAGAGACGGCGGTAGTTTCGGAAAATAAATGGGAGGCAGCGTTAGCCTCGGAAGGCAGGATGGTAGCCTTATGCAATAAATAAAATGCAGATGGAGGTAGCATTTAACCTCGGAAGGAAGAATAGTAGCCTTATGAAATGTAGATGCAGATGGAGGTAGCTTTTAACCTCGGAAGGCAGAAAGGTAGCCTTATGCAATGCAGATGCAGATGGAGGTAGCGTTTAACCTCGAAAGGCAGAAAGGTAGCCTTATGTAATGCAGATGCAGATGGAGACAGCGTTTAGTTTCGGAAGGCAGAAAGGTAGCCTTATGCAATGCAGATGCAGATGGAGGTAGCGTTTAACCTCGAAAGGCAGAAAGGTAGCCTTATGTAATGCAGATGCAGATGGAGACAGCGTTTAGTTTCGGAAGGCAGAAAGGTAGCCTTATGCAATGCAGATGTAAATGGAGACAGCGTTTAGTCTCGGAAGGCAGAAAGGTAGCCTTATGCAGAAGATAAAATGCGGATGGAGGTAGCGTTTAACCTCGGAAGGTAGAAAAGTAGCCTTATGCAATGCAGATGCAGATGGAGACAATGTTTAGTATCGGAAGGCCGAAAGGTAGCCTTATGTAGAAGATAAAATAGAGATGGAGGTAGCGTTTAACTCGGAAGGCAAAAAGGTGGCCTTATGCAGTGCCAGGGCAGCAAATAAAATGCAGATAGGAGTTCTTAGCTGGTGATAAATTGCGGCGATATGATTGTTGTGAGTATTGCGATAAGTGAAATGTTGTTTGTGATGATAATAAATGTCGACGTGTGCGACGAGCTTGAGAAGTGTGTCTTTGAGCAATGTGTGTTCTTCGGGAGAGAATATGGTTTTGGGCCTTTGCGATTTTTGTGCCTGCAGCCAAAGAAAAATTGTGAGTTCTGTAAGGGGAAAAGTTAGTTCGCGTTCCCGCTGGCTTTACTTGACTTGCTCACTTGCTCTGTATCATCTAGGGTAGCGTTTGCTAAAAAAGTTGTTTAAGTAAGGAAATAAATATACATGATTTTGTAAAGATACGATATAAGAATATAATCTAAAATAGCTTTAGATGAACCGATGTCCGGGACGCGGTCCGAGACATTACAACCTCTTCTACCACGGAAATTTGAGGGTCCTCCTCAAAATTCTTCCCCAATTTGATGGGTGGAAACTTCTGGCTGTTGCTCACTCGGCGATCGGCTAAACATGCTTCAGAATTTTGAGGGCCCTTCTCAAAATTCTACCCTAGTTGGCTGGGTAGATGCTTCCGGACTGCTGCTTGCTTCAGAATTTTGAGGGTCCTCCTCAAAATTCTGCCCCAGTTTCCAATCATGGGGGAAAAATGAAATTTTATTGAATTGTGACCGAACCCATAGGGCTGCCTACGCATCCCCTCTTAAACGGGAATCAGGTCAGGCGTAGTTAAATTTACATTGTTGACAAAAGCATAAGGAATTACACATAGTAGCGCTTGATTGCAACTGAATTGATTGGTTTTGGCCAAACTTCTCCGTCCATTTCTGCAAGTATAAGTGCTCCTCCTGTCAGTACTCTGTGAACCAGGTACGGACCCTACTAGTTGGGAGACAATTTCCCTTTGGCTTCGTCTTGGTGAGGAAAGATTTTCTTTAGAACCAACTGCCCTGGTGTGAATCGTCTTGGCCTGACTTTCTTGTTGAAGGCTCTGGACATTCTGTTCTGATAGAGTTGACCATGACAAACTGCGTTCATCCTCTTCCCGTCTATGAGGGCTAGTTGCTCATAACGGTTTCTTACCCATTCCGTGTCGCTGAGCTCAGCTTCTTGTATAATTCTCAGAGATGGAATCTCCACTTCGGCAGGAATAACAGCCTCTGTACCGTGAACCAGCATGTAGGGGGTTGCCCCGGTTGATGTGCGGATTGTTGTGCGATATCCCAATAAGGCGAATGATAACTTTTCATGCCATTGCTTGTGCTTTTCTATTATCTTCCTTAATATCTTCTTGATGTTTTTGTTAACGGCTTCTACAGCTCCATTCATCTGAGGTCTGTAAGCTGTCGAGTTCTTGTGTTTGATCTTGAATGTTTCACACATGGCTTTCATCACGTCACTTTTGAGATTAGAACCATTATCGGCCACAACTTTCTTGGTGACTGCTGTGTAGGAGGCTGCTTCGACCCATTTGGTAAAGTAATCAATGGCAACCAGAATAAACCTGTGTCCGTTGGAGGCGGCAGGCTCGATTGTCCAATGACGTCCATGCCCCAGGCGGCGAACAACCATGGTGAACTTGTTGCATTAAGCTCACTCGGAGGTACTTTTATCATATCTCCATGTATCTAACAGCGGTGGCATTTCCGGACGTAATGGATGCAGTCTGTTTCCATGGTCATCCATAAGTAACCCGCTTGGAGTATCTTCTTTGCTAATACAAACCCGTTCATATGTGGACCACAGGTCCCAGCATGAATTTCTTCCAATAGTTTTGATGCTTCCTTTGCGTCGACGCACCTTAATAACCCCAAATCAGGAGTCCTCCTATACAGGATTCCTCCGCTGTGAAAGAAATTGTTAGAGAATCTCCGAAGTGTGCGCTTCTGAGTGGGCGTTTGCAAGCTCTGGGTATCCTCCTTTTGCCAAATATCCCTTGTTGTCACGAAACCAAGGATTTCCGTCTGCTTCTTTTTCAACATGGGCACAGTAGGCCGGCTGACTGTGAATTTTCACTGGAATGGGGTCAATGAAAGTTTTGTCTGGATCCTGAATCATAGATTACAAGGTAGCCAGAGCATCGGCGAACTCATTCTGGGCTCTGGGGACATGCCGGAACTCTATCTTTGTGAACCTCTTTCTCAACTCTTGAACGTGATGTAGATAGGGTAGTATCTTGGAATTTTTGTTGCCCATTCCCCTTGTACTTGATGTACCAATAAGTCTGAGTCACTAATCACTAATAGCTCCTGGACGTTCATGTCGATGGCCATGTTGAGCCCTAAGATGCAGGCCTCATATTCTGCCATGTTGTTGGTGCAAGGAAACTTGAGTTTGGCGGATGCTGGATAATGCTGACCTGTTTCCGATATTAAGACTGCTCCGATCCCGACTCCTTTGAAGTTTGCTGCGCCATCAAAGAACATCCTCCAACCGTCGTAGGATTCTGCAATGTCTTCTCCTACGAATGATACTTCTTCGTCAAGAAAATACGTTTTCAGGGGTTCGTATTCTCCGTCCACTAGATTCTCAACAAGATGGTCAGCTAATGCTTGTCCCTTGACCACTTTTTGAGTCACATAAATGATGTCGAACTCACTCAACAAGATTTGCCACTTGGCTAGCTTGCCAGTGGTCATGGGTTTCTGAAAGATGTATTTCAATGGATCCATCCTTGATATGAGATATGGTGTATAGGCACAGAAGTAATGCCTCAACTTCTGAGCGACCCAGGTCAAAGCGCAACAAGTGCGTTCCAGCAAAGAAAACCGGGCCTCATACGAAGTGAACTTCTTGTTGAGATAGTAAATGGATTTCTCTTTCCTTCCTGTTTCATCATGTTGCCCCAAGAACGCAACCGAAAGCTCCATCCAGTACGGCAAGGTAGAGTAGCAGGGGTCTACCTAGCTTAGGTGGTACCAAGACCGGCGGTGTTGATAGATACTCCTTGATTCTGTCGAAAGCTTTTTGACAATCCTCGGTCCACTTAGTCATGGCGTCCTTCTTCGGCATCTTAAAGATCGCCTCACAGATGACTGTAGAGTGTGCTATGAATCAGCTGATGTAATTAAGTCCCCCCCCCCCAAGAAGCTCATAACATCTTTCTTGTTCCTTGGTGGCGATAGTTCATGAATGGATTTGACTTTTGACGGATCCAATTCTATTCCCCGGCGGTTTACGATGAATCCCAGCAACTTCTCAGCAGGAACCCCGAATGCACACTTCGCGGGGTTCAGCTTTAGATTATATTTTCTCAACCTGTTGAAAAACTTCCTCAAATCCTCCATGTGATCAGCAACTTTCTTTGATTTGATAATGACGTCGTCCACATACACCTCGATCTCTTTGTGAATCATGTCATGGAATATGGTAGTCATGGACCTCATGTAGGTGGCCCCTACATTCTTTAAACCAAACGGCATCATCTTGTAACAGTACACTCCCCAGGACGTGATGAACGCCGTTTTCTTAGCATCTTCCTCATCCATCAAAATTTTATGATAACCAGCGAAGAAATCTACGAAGGACTGTAGCTCATGTTTGGCGTAGTTGTCAATTAGAATGTGTATGTTTGGCAAGGGGAAGTCATCTTTCGGACTGTCCCAGTTGAGATCACGGTAGTCGACACAGACTCTGACCTTCCCGTCTTTCTTTGGCACAGGTACAATGTTGGCTAACCATGTCGGGTATTCAACCACCCGGAGAACTCTGGCGTTGATCTGCTTGGTAACTTCTTCTTTGATTTTCAAACTCATGTCAGGTTTGAATTTTCTGAGCTTCTGCTTTACCGGTGGACATGTCGGATTGGTCGGCAGTTTTTGAGCCACAATGGATGTACATAAACTAGTCATGTCGTCATATGACCAGGCGAATATGTCCTCATACTCCTTTAGAAACTCTGTGTACCCTTTCTTCTTTGACTGTGTCAAATGGATACTGATGCGTGTTTCCTTGACGTTTTCTGAATCTCCCAGGTTGACAACCTCAATCTGATCTAAGTTGGACTTAGGTCTATTTTTAAAGTTTTCGACCTCTTTAACAATTTCGTCGGGTATATTGTCTTCGTCTGAATCAATGTCCGTTTGTTGTGTCGTCTCATTGCACGTCACAGTCATCGGTTCATCAAGTAAAGTAATAGTAATGTTGTATAGATAAAGTAATAAGAGAAAACAGTGGCGAATAAATATCGAATTTGTGAGAGAAATTAGAAATGCTTTGATAAATTGGATAACTATTTTGAACATTGAAGATCTTATTGCGGGAATAAAAAAAGAAATGCAGAAAAGGGAAAATTGTTTAGTAAATAAAACAGTAAATAATGCTTGTGTTTAGACTTGTTACCAGGAGGCTCGGCGGGCTCTGGTGGTCCTGATAGACCAGTTCTTGAGATATGATCCCTCGCTTACGGCCTGTACGGAAGGGCCTTCCTCCCCTCCTCCTCGAGAATAACACATCAATCCATATCATTATCCTCCAGGAACAAATTCCTCAGTGCAGCGAGTGTTTCTTCTTCGTCTGACCCATAAATAACGCCGGCTTGCTGGAAGGCCTGCTCCAGATGCGGTATCGGCTGCTCTAATGGGTAGTAAGGACCGCGCCAAGGTGGCGACCAGCTATTGAATTCTTCCCAGGTGTACTCATATCCCAGACCGAAAGTGGTACCATGTTTCTTGATCTTGATGGGTTTGGAGATTCCTTGAAGGTTCTTGCCGAGCCCTTTGCCAGGCTCGTACCCATTCCAGTTTAGTATGCTCTCGATTTTACTATCCCACCATTTGTCCTTGTCAATGGAGTTGACTCGCTCAATATGGTGATAAGTTCCTCCACCCAGTTTTCTCTTTCCATCAATCACAGGGATAGTCTGGCGACTGTGGATAGGGTTGCTACTGTCGCCGTGGATGATTACCTCTTGGTGGTTCCACTCGAATTTCACCGCCTGATGTAGTGTCTATGCGACGGCCCCAGCAACATGGATCCAGGGTCGCCCTAACAGCAAGTTGTAAGATGCCGGCACGTCTATTACTTGGAAGTCCACTTCGAACTAGGTTGGTCCCATATGTAGGCATAGACTGATTTCCCCCATGGTAGCTCTTTGAGACCCGTCGAAGGCTTTCACGTTGATTGCTCCCTCTCTTATCTCGTGTAGACCTTTACCTAATTTCTTGAGTGTTATCAACGAACAAATGTTAAGACTGGAACCTCCATCGATCAAGATCCTCGTAATGAAATGATCTTCGCATTGCACGGTGATATGCAATGCTTTGTTATGTCCCAATCCCTCAGGTGGTAACTCGTCTTCATG
The DNA here is from genome assembly GCA_005239495.1 of Nicotiana undulata. Taxonomy (NCBI): domain Eukaryota; kingdom Viridiplantae; phylum Streptophyta; class Magnoliopsida; order Solanales; family Solanaceae; genus Nicotiana; species Nicotiana undulata. Next base: position 16,727 of record ML259480.1, on the reverse strand, counting down.
AAAAGTAATTTTGTGACTTTCCAGTACCTGGCCCACCATGTTGGCCATTTCTCCACTCGTGATGTTGTTCGGCACGTATGCTTCGCTCAACACTTTTGGTAAAGTATTTTTGTGCGTCACAGAATTCTGCAGCAAAGAGAGAATAGATATATGCGATGGTGTCTTGTTCAGTTGGTCGATGACCGAATACTACTTAGTATGTATTTTCCTCCAAAGATCATCAGAACCTGTTTCAATGAGGGGAGGGCGGTTGGCAGCTTGCTTGCTTGACTCGGCCAGATGTTCAAGGATATAGACTCTACCAGTTCTCGTCATACCCTATGCTGCGATGGCTTCCTCAGACCTATTTTTACCTTTTCTTCTTGCCTCGGCTGTATAATCCCAAGGAATATCATCTGAATAGAAAGGTGGTGTGATTGACATTGCTACTGGAATTGGCGTGGTCATTCTTACTTCAACTGGAGTGTATGTTAGAGGTGGCAGGACTGCAACCTCGAGTGGTGTTGGTGCGTTTGCTGGAGATACAAACTCAACTTCAATTGGCACTGGCGCCTTCGCCTTTGAAGGAGGTTCTGCTTCAAACTCAAATGGGATAGACATATTTACCTCGGCATTCTCAGATGGATGAATCTGGACTATGATCGGGTTGAGAGTGACTGCAGGTTTCTTTGGGTCATCGCATTTTGTGATTAACCCAATTGACCCCTCGGGATCCCAATCATCATCTTCTTCAATCATATGGATACCTCCACCATTATGGTCTGGTAAAGGGTTATTGCAGACATTCGGAGCGGGATCTTTTGCTACAATAATCTTGTTATCAGTGAGGGTCTGTATCTTATCTTTCAGAGAGCGACATTCTTCGATGGTATGTCCTTTCATGCCAGAATGGTATGCACAAGATTTGTTTGGGTTAACCCACTAAGAAGGGTTCTCAGGGGTGGCAGCAGGGGTAGGTGTAACTTAACCAGCAGCTTTGAATTTTTCATACAACTGGTCGATGGGCTCGCCTATGGCGGTATATTATTTTGGAGGGCGGCGATCAAAGCTTGGGTGAGGCCTAGGGATGTTTTGACGGGTAGGGGGTGATTGATAGTGAGGTGGATGGGAATGATAGGTGTTGTAGACAGGAGCGGGTTGTGAATATTTATGTGGGGTAGGTTGATATGTGGGTGGTGGAGATTGGTATGTGGGCGGTGGAGCTTGGTAGTTCGGGGTTGGCTAATATGTGAAGGGAGGCGTTGGGTAGACTTGGCATTTGGGTGGGGATTGGGCTTGTTGTGCAACCATTACGGCTCCCACGTCTCTCTTCTTAGACACACCACCGGACTGTAAAGCCTTGTTAGTGGCTTGCAAAGCTTCAAAATTTGTAACCATACCACTCTTGATACCTTCTTCAATCCACTCTCCCAATTTGATAATGTCAGAGAAATTGTGGCCTTCAACCATCATTAGTCGTTCATAATACTGTGGGTCCTGAGCTCGGACAAAGAACTTGTTCATCTGTTCTTCCTCTAAAACAGGTCTGACTTTAGCAGCTTCCGACCTCCAACGAGTAGCATACTCACGAAAGGCTTCTGTGGGTTTCCTCCTCAATTTTTGGATGTAGAACACATCTGGTGCATTATCCGTATTGAATCTAAACCTGTCCATGAAGTCTGTTTCCATGCCTACCCAGTTGGACCATTTCTTAGGGTCTTGGCAGATGTACCAAGACAGTGCGTCTCCCTTCAGACTCCCCATGAACGACTTCATGCGGATCGTTTTGTCTCCTACGCCAACCAACTTATCACAGTAGGTCCTCAGATGGACCCTCGGATCACCAGTGCCATCAAACATCTCGAACTTTGGAGGTTTGTACCCCTCGGGTAGTTCGACATCAGGTTGTACACATAGATCTTCATAGTTCAAACATTCAATTCCTTTTACTCCCTCGACACCCTGAACTCGGCTAGTCAGCTTTCTAAGTTCCTCAGCCAAATTCTTGATAAGCAAGTCCTTCCCATCAGACTCGGATGTATGTGAGATAGGCAGAATGGAGTGGGTCACAGTTTCCATCTAAATGGGATTGTTGTAAGCATGGAAATGGTCCTTTGTGTGGTTTTGAGGTTCGTGGATGGATGGTGGAGTGTTGTTGTGGCAAGTGTTGCATGGTGCAGGGAGAGTTTGGTTATGGTGAGGTGCAGGGTGATTTGGTTGTTTTGGGATATTCTGTGGTGGTGTAGGGTGGACGTCAGGGATGTTGAGGGAAATTGATAGGTTGGCCAAATTCCGGACCTGGTCGAGCTCCTCTTGAAACTTCAACAATTTCTGTTCCAATGGTGAAATGTTCTCATGCAAAACCTGAATACCCTGGCCTTCAGTGGTCTCAACATGTTCAACCGTATTGTCTTTCACGATACCGTTGGATTCTGCCATCTTACTTTTACCCTTGTTTCTACCTTTGGGAGGACTGAGAGGAGGAGTAGGTGGAGGCCCTTTGGATCTTGTGCGGTAGGCGGATGGTGCCAGAATGCACGAACTAACCTTTGGGGAAGGGATGATAACTAAAAGAGAAACAAAAACAAAAGGGTAACTGAGTCAGTGAAGATTTGAAAAATATTGCAGAAATTAAGCACGTAATGCGGAAATGTAAAGCGTATCCTAAGTTGGGGACCTCTTTGTTCCCGAGGTAGGCCTAGCGACAAATTAATTTGGGAGAACTAAAAATGCTAAATGCCTCATTTTATTGATAGAAAATAGACAAATCTTTAAGACAACTCTAAATATGCGAAAATAAAAGGCACTAATGGCCATAGGTATTATTACATTAATGAAGAAAATAAGACACCCCTATCTATTTGGTCCCAGAAGGACCTTACCCAGATTCGACATTCTTGCTCCTCTCGATCAGCTTTCCCAACTCGCGAAGTCCTAGCTGTAGGTAGGTTCTGGCTAAGTATCCCCCTTCAGCTCCCTCAGCCTTTTGGCAAGTCTCGATTCTTTTGATGAATTTTTCCTCCAGTTCAACTATACCTTGCTCCAAGTGACTTAACCTCTGGTTGGTGTTGACAACCATGTCCTTCCATTCCTCGATCAACCTTTTGTTGGACTCGTGTATCTTGTGGTGATCGTCCTCACATTCACGGATCCTTTTGCGCAGTTGGTTGTACTTGACTTGTGCTTCAGCCTTTTCGTCTATGACCCGGTACCTCGAGCGATCCTTGGCTCGATTCGGCCACCCAGATCTTCTTCTAACGAACCAAGATAGAAAGGAGTGCAACTGGCGTGATACCTGTCTGGCTCGATGGTGTCCTTTTTGAGCCTAATCTTGCAGTGCCATAGGTGCTGAGCTTGGCACTTGTGAGGGCTATCATCATTCTGAAAATCTGCTCGAAGATGACTTATTTTCTCGACCCTAGGTATGACATGCCTTCTACATGCTTGCCTCATAACTCGCAGAAGGGCGTAAGGGTATGTCCCCCTCAGACCAATCAATATCAGAAATGAAGCGTCTCGGGACCGAATGATGAACTCGTCCATCGAAAACCACTCGAACATCCATTGAAACTGATCCTCGATTAAGTTACCAAATAATTCAACCCATCCTTCGTCATTCTCTAGCTGAGTGAACATGTCGGGAATATAGTTCATTCGCTTTGGGTGATGAAAAGCGATATGGTCATCCCAAATCCTTTGATGGATGTCTTGTTGGTATTTACCTTTTTGCAGATGTTCTATGAGCCAAAGTTGTAGTAGTAAGTTGCAACCTTCAAAAGGCCTTGCTCCTCGTTGAACCATTTCTAGGGCCCGATACATATCTGCGATGATCATGGGCACAATGCTGAAATCCTGCCCGTCTATCCCTTCCATTAGTGTCTTAGTTACCATGGCCAACCTAGTATGGATTCTTTCCTTCTTCATTGGGAATACAATCAAACCCAAAAAACACACCATAAACATGTACACTCGGCGATGGATATGTCCCAGAGAGATGATGGAAAACTCCTCTTGGTAGGTGCGGTACGACTTGCTGTGACTGTACCTTTCATATAAATAGTCGAAAGGGATGTATGAATCCTTCATACACACCAACTCTATATTCTTCTTTAAACTAATCATTTTGAGGAAACCCCTACCCGCGCGGTTTTCAGGCATCAGAAACCCCGGAGATTCCCAAGATAAGCCGGCCAATCCTCCTATCTCTTCTAATAAAGGTGTCATTTCAAGATTCACAAAACGGAACACGGATCTATCACAGTGCCAAAACAGGGTAGCAACCTCTATCATCATTTTGTTTGGCTGGATATCTAGAAGAGATGGTAGATTGCCCATATGTTTTCTGATGAGAGTTTTGTCACTAGAGTGGAGATCTTCCCACCAATTCAGCAGCCTAGGTGAATATTGGCTACCATGCCGAATCTGAGGACTTCATGCTTTATTTTTGCAAAACAGATAAGGTTAGGCCCTTTACCCCTACCAGAATCGACTATTTAACACCAATAATTAGCAGGAAGCATTTAGTTCTCCAATAAATGCACAGAGCGTGAGGGTGTCCGTTTGGGTTTTAGAAAGACCCAATATACTTTGGACAAGGCTGTCTTAAAGGCTATTGTGCGGAAAACACGTTAACCTGGATAAGTTTGACCATGATGCATGCAACAGTAAAACGGAGCAATTTTTCTATGGGGTTTTAGACCGGTACCCTTGAGCAGACAACTCAAGGGGGGAGGCACAAAACTGTCGACTGCACCGTTGATCAACTAGTTTTACCACAAATACGCCTTTCTGAATTTAAGGGGTAGTAACATAGGAATAGCGCAACCACTCATTGTAAGAGTTGCTATAGTATTTTGTTTGGCACGAGTGGAGTATGAATGTTGAGCATGATATGCTATAAATAAGCATTTAAACAGATAGTCCTGTATTTGCACGTTAAGAAAAGCGGTAAATATGGCAGTTATGATTGAAAGCAATTACAAAAAAAAAAAAGGGAAACAAAGAGACATGTTAGTTTTGTTCATGCAGAATGAATATTTGAAAGAAGTAAACAGTCAACGACATGTAATAGGGAAAAGAAAATGGTGCAAACATTTATACAGAATTAAATGTCTAAATTCACGAAACAATTTGTAATGGTAAAAGCCNGAGTCGCCACCTAACGATTTTTATGGTGCGTTAGGGCACCTAGATTAGTTAACTCATAAGACTAGTTTGCATTACCAGAGATTGGGTAAGGGCTTGAAGTTATCTCAAGGAAGGTATTAGGAACCCCTCAGGATCCACAACTATGTTTCCCGGCCAAATGGTTTTCGTGAATTAAGACAATAAGCAAATAACAAGTACGGCTCATATAAGAGGGGATTTCAAAAAAGTATGGAAGTTCATTAGATATTTGAAAGAAATCAAAAGTAAATATTTGAGAAAAGACGTCCTAGGTTTAAAGTAATATGGATCACATCAATCCAATACCCGATAGGCAGAGCTACACGTGGTATTAGCGCACCAGTCATCATATCCATATTCTACCCTTTCCCACCCCGCGAAGGTATTTAAACGCGTGTTGGTCACGAACACTATTGCGTGCTATTACCCGTCCCATCCTATCAGTCCCGGAGGAGGCTAGGACTACTATTCCTAAAAGGGGAAGTACTAGGCTGAACTCTTAGGTTTAAAGGATAAAATGCTAAGCGACAAGCAAGAACAGTTAGGACTGCAAACAGAGGGGAAACACATAGAGGCAAATACAAGGCTCAGATATTCCTCCACGAGTCAATACACATGATTAGCACGACTCAAACACAAAGAGGTCTCAAATTTCAGAACCTAAGACAGGATGTCTATATGTGAATACAATAGCGGGACAGATTAATTACTGAGTTTTAGAAGAAGTAACCTGGTCAGTTTTATACTATGAATTCTTATCTGCAATTAGCCAAGTTTTGCACAGAGAAAAAACAGTGTCCAGTTTTATAAATGTTGATACCTAAGGCTTGCCTAAGTGTGTAAAAATACTCAAGTCGTCATGTTTTAGTCTCAGGAAATAGTGAATAGTCAGGATGAACCTGTTTAGACTTAGTCATGTTAGAGAAGTGAGTATTTAAACAAGTATAGATGCAAGTCCAACGAAGCATGATATCTAAATGCAGACAGGATGCTGAGTATGCAAACCTATGCATGCTGATTTATTTTAAATGCACAAACATTTTCAGTAATCGAAACTTATTTTAGCAAGATTTGCATATTACACGTCCTTTTGACTCGAAATAGTACATACAAAAGCGTAATTTGTTAAGTTACTGAACCTAGCACATGATTTCTAAGTGTTCAATGCAGTATGTTTTAACACATGAGTTTGGCATAGATAACATGAACATGCTGACAATTAAAGCCCTAAAGTAGCATGGTCTCTAATGCAAATATTGACATTTAATGATATTGCTTAACCTAAACAGGATGTCTAGAGATAGTTATTGTGAACATGCAGAGGCAGTAACCTTATAAAAACTATTTTTATAGTTATTTAATTACGAACAGGATTTCCAAGTGAGGCATTTGCAAAGATGATGCAGCAATTATAACAACCTTTGACTACGAACATGATGAGTATGATGAGATGCTGAAATAAATAGACCTAAAGCATGGTATCTAATGCGTGTATGACAAGTATTCCTAAACATGTGACTATTGCACACATAGGTAAAAATAAACCCTATAAGCATGTTCTCTACCCGTAATTATACTAAGCATGCATAACCCAGCCCATTTCACTATCCAACCATAGAATCGTTGTTACAAATAATTATTACAGATCAGCATTGCATAAATTACATAAGTAAATAAGAAAATTAAAGAAGTTACACTATAGGGAGCCTAACAGTAAGCCCAAGTATCCATATCCAAACATGCCATATGCCATGGCCTTTGTAACCCAGGTGTGTCAGAGTTCCTAAAGACCTCAGAGGATCCCAGGCAGTGCTTACACCCAAGTTCCCTAGCCAGGAATGAGTAAGTGCAGTGCGGAATGCCAGCCTTGTGTGTTAGAGTTCAATGGGTACTCAAATGGTCCCCAAGGCAGTGCTCACACGAATGGGGCTGAACTTAGAGACTAAGAGTAGTGAGATGTGCTTATAGTTTTGAGTTGAAAAGGTTTTTCTGAAATTGTTTTGAAAGATAGCTTTAGAGAACAACACAGGAGCTTGTAAAAACAAGTTTGAGGAGGAAAAAAAACAACTTAGAAAAGCGTACATGGTTCAGGAAGAAAACACAAGCAGGGGAAAGGGGTTGGGGGAAAAGTAGTGAAAACATAGTAGCATCCAAGTTAACATCAGAGAAGTTTCACAAGACTCAAATAGTTACAGCCATAACAAATGTATTCATGCTAAGAGTTTAAGAATATTAGATTGGGGGGATCACATAGAGTCACACATCAGGTTCAGGATCATATAGCAACTAAGTATCCTGAATACATATTTGTAGTGTTAAGAGTCAGGAAGATTCATGCTGAAAACATATAAGAAAACACTGGACATGCTGAAATAAGAGGAAGAGCAATCACATAGATAAAACAGGTAGGCTAGTTTCATAAGAATCAGGCAGAATCATAGTGAATCATACAAGTAAAGCAATAGACATGTTGGACTAAAGGAAAGTCACATGGACAAAGTAAACATGCCAATTGTATTAAGAATCAGGAGGGGGGTAAGGCAGATTCATAATGAAACATATAGTAAGGTACTGGACATGTTGAACTAAACAGATCCCATAGGCAAATAGACATGCTGAACATAGGGGGGAGAGAGGTCACATAGATAAGATAAACATGTTGAACCGAAGAGAAGGAGAGATCACATAGACAGACTAGATATGCTAATTGCAGGACAAACTGCAGAACCACAAATAGAAGCATAGTAGACATAGCAGGAATCTTAATGCAAATAGAAACATGTTGTTTTAGATGTTGTACGCTTAAACTGAAATCATACCAGTTGAATGAGAGAAACGAAGAGCATCAAAATAATGAAGAGCATCAAAGTGAAGAGAAGGCAGAGCAGTGGTGTGTAGATGCAACAGAACAGTAGAGAAGTAGTGCAATAGAACAATAGAATCACTCAATTTTGGCTTGCAGCCAAGTAGGTTGCAAGTAATAGCAAGAGAGACAAGAGAGGATGTGTGTGTAAGAGAGAGCTTAGTGTAGTATCCCTCGTCCGTCTTTGTGAGGAGTGAATAGAATGTATATATAATGCTAGAAACAAGTATAGGGTAGCACAATTATAGAAACATCATCAATTAAATCAATCGAAAGTTAGGACTCTCTTCAATCAAGTAGTTATGACTAACGGGTGCAAATTAGACTAAATAAGGAAAGAATCAATTAAAAAACTGACTATACCATAATAGGGTAATAAAGAATATGGTATATAGTAAGGGCTGAATACAGAATGCCCCGAGTAAGGAAAGCATATGCCAAATATTTGAGAACATATTTAGGCACGTAAAATATGGTAGAATACAATTTGATTCTATAAATAAATCACAGGAATCACATATAGGACTAAAATCACCAGGGAATCAATTTTAATTAAGGAAAGTATCACATAAGTAAGGGAACATTGAAAATCAGTAGAAGGTTTTAAGGAAAACACATATAGGTTACAGTCTTGAGAAAAGATGTCACATATCACATAATCACGATAGGATGCTATGTAAAGTCTATACAGGAAGTAATCAAATTTATCAAGCAATGACTAGCACGAAAATCAGGGAAAACCTTAGGCAAGTAGTATAACAAATTGAAAACCTTAGGAAAAACAGGAATCACACAGGTTCGTAGACGAACAGGGAGGTAAAACATAATAGAAACACAAAGCCAATGAACCTTAACAACAACAACAAGATAGAAGTCATAGAGGAGCATAACATTTATGAGAAGTAAAAGCTCAAACAACATATTAGTCACAAATAGATTCAGAGCTTTAGGGAATACTTCGGGTTTTCAGTAAAGCAAGTCAAAAATGAAAGGCATCTTGAATCAGACGTTAAATCACAGAAAGAAACATAGAATAATACTAAAAATAGAAGCAAAAAATCATTTTTGAAAGGGATTTATGAAACCCTAGTTTCTTTTAAAAATTGTAAGATCGTTTAAAGATGGAAGTTTTTTAGAGAAAACACAGAAAGAAGCTTCGTTATACTGTAGATCTAAAGTAGATCTAGAATAAATCAAAATACATAGGGTTAGGGTTTCTTGGAACCCAGAGAGGTAGGAAGAACCTCAAAGTCGCCGCCAGCTTAAGCCGGAGAAGGTTGTTGTTTCTTACTCAAATGGCCGTGGAGGCCAAAAAGTGTCATGGGACCATGGGAGGAAAGAGAACCGCTCCAAGTTCTTCTGAGGACCCCAGGGTATCACTGGACTGGCGAGAGGTAGGTGGATAACCAGGAGATGATGAAGAACCAGAAATTCCGGTGAGAACCAACCGGAGAAGATGGATAGACCCCATCGGAGGGGAGAAGCCAAGGAAGCTTCTAGAGAGAGATAAAGAGAGAATGAGTGGTGAGGGAATGAGGGGTCGGGGGGTAGTTGGGAGTTAATTACGGTAACTTAGATCTGGACCGTTAATCTCATATGATCAACGATTCAGATCAAGCATGGGGTTGGGTTAAATGTTGGCTAAAATTTAAATAAAATGGGGCTAAGTGTTAAATACCCTAATTAAATAAGATAATTAATTATTAAAATAGCTAATAATTGTGTAAAAAATGAAATTAAACCAAATAAATGAAATTAAGATAATTAATTACCATAAAAAATATAAAACGGTCAGTTTTTGCTTTTAAAGTGGTATAAATGTATATTTGTGCTATAATCGCAAAAGCTGCTGAAATTAACTAAATAATGCCAATATTGGCTAATTTGTAAAATAATTAAGTCCTAATGGAATTAAATAGGATATAAATAACATATTGAGTAAGAAAGTGATTTGAAATTGTTTATAACATTATTTATGCATAATTATGAATAATTATGGAACATAAAAATATTAAATAAACAAGAAAAGAATTTGATAAAAATAAGGAAAATTATGAAAAAATATCAATTACTACAAAGAGTGATTTTGTAAAGTAGATATGCAATTTTGAAAAATAATTTGAAGAAAAAATGGGTATCAACATGGTCTTGTCGACCTGAGTAACCACCCTGAAAACTCTAGAGTGGATATGCACTAACAGGAGCTGTTGGTGCAATATAGGATAACTGATCGAGAAGAGACATATGAGGGCCACGACTACCTCAACCACCGGGAGAAGCCTAGAGAACTGAATGATATGGTCTGGGAAGAGGGCCTCTACTAAAAGTACCCATGCCTCCAAATGAGGAACCACTGAAAGCACCGAAATGACGATGCCTCTTATAAGACCCTTTCCCTCTCTCCTTTGCAAGAACCACCTCGATCCGCCCAGCGACATTGGCAGCCGCCTAAAAAGATATCTTACCCCAATCTCCTTGGCCATATGAAGCCTGATAGGGTGAGTGATTCCATCAATAAACCTCCACACCCTCTCTCTTTGTAGGAAGCAAAAGAAGAGCATGACAGGCTAGATCCACAAAACGGGTCTCGTACTGAGTAACAATCATAGTGCCCTACTGGAGACGCTCGAACTGCCGGCAGTAATCCTCTCTCAATATGATAGGGAGGAACTTCTCTTGGAATAGATAATAGAACTTGTCCCAAGTAATGGCACGTGACCCATCTAGTATGGTCAACATATAATCTCTCCACCACCTCTTGGAGGAACCCGTCATCTGAAACACAGCAAAATCGATCCCATTAGTCTCAACTATCTCCATCTTCCACAGCATGGCAGCGGTCAAGATAACTATGTGGGTCCTCTGAAGGTGCACCACTGAAGTGAACTGGGAAGATCTTGTTGAACGTTTCAAATCTAAATAAGCCCTCAGAAGACATGGTGGGCCTATCACCGGCATGTACCGCAACAACCGGTTGAACAACCCTAGCTAGTGGGGTTGCTGGTGTATAATACTGGGGAGCCATTTGCTCTGGAGTGTGAGTAGCGGGAGTCTATTCTCCTCCCCCAGCCTGAGAGATGGCTGGTGCCATAGGAAATGTACTAGCTTGGGCCACGCACTTCATAAGGCCCACTAAACGGACTAGAGCGTCCTGAAGCACTGGGGTGGCAATGAACCCCTCTGAGACCTGAGCTGGTCCAACAAGTACCGTCTAAGCCAGAACCTACTCATCAAAATCCACTTAAGGCTCCACTGTTGGTGCTGCTGCTCGAGCTCTAGGCTGAGCTCTACATCTGCCTCAGCCTCTAGCTCGACCTCGACCTCGACCTCTACCTCTCGTAGGAGTTGCCACTAGGGGCTCTGGCTGTTGCCGAGCTGAAGATATAGTACATGTTCTCGCCATCTGCGAGAGGAAAAGAATAGATGAATTCAATCAACAATGATAGAATAAAATTGCATGACAGAGAAGAATAGAAGTGAAATTTGTTCCAAAACTTCATAGCCTCTTGAAGATAAGTACATACGTCTACGCCAAATCCTCCAGACTCTACTAAGCCTGCTCGTGACTTGTGAACAAACCATGTGATTGTTTCTTTTAGGAATTAGAAATAGTTGATTTTTAGTTATTCAACAAATAAGAAGTGAAAAATTTAATATAGTGATAAATAAACAATTTTCTTTATAAAATGTCACGACCCAGAATTCCCACCTTCGGGACCGTGGTGGAGCCTAACATTTTACTTGCTAGGCAAGCCAACGTTAGAGGATCTTCAAGCCAATTTTAATCATTCAAATAAGTATAACCAATTAAGCCGAAATGGAAACTAAAATGGAATACGAGATGACATAAACAAATAGTATCTAAGTACAACCCGGGTCTGGAGTCACAAGTTCACGAGCTCCTAGACTCTCTACAAATAGGGTTTGAAATAAATACAATTGTCTTGAATGAAAAGAATAGTAAATAGGGTATGAGAAAGTGGACTTCAAGGTCTGCAGATGCCAGCAAATCTACCTGGAGCCTGCAAATGCCAATCCGAGTTAATACGCCTCGCGAAAAGCTGGGACCAGCACCAAAATCGGCACAAGAAATGCATAGTGTAGTATGAGTACAACCGACCCAATGTACTCTTTAAGTGTCGAGCCTAAACTCGACGTGGTAGTGACGAGGCTATGACAGGAAACCCAGGTAAATAAACATGTACATACTAAAATATACGTGCAGCATAATAACAAATTAGGAGGTGCAAGACACGGTAACTACAACCGGGAATGATAATAAGAACAGTCAATAAACCTTCAAACAACAAGATGAACAAAACATAATGAATAAAACTGCATGGCATCACCCTTCGTGCTTTTACTCTCATCCTCACCATGAAATGATATAGCACGGCATCATCCGTCGTGCTTTTACTCTCAATTTCATCATGAGCAATAGATACAGCATGACATCACCCTCCGTGCATTAACCCGATTACCCATTCATCCCCAAGCCCGGTGTCTATTTGAGGTCTAAATTCCAATTTTACAAAAAACTGTAATTCTTCCCAAACCCCTTATTTCCACCATGAAAATCCTAGATTTTAGTTTGAAATCTTATGAAATGTAATAATTTGAAAGAAAATAGGTTAGAATCACTTACTAATGAATTGGGGAAGAATGTCTCTTGGGAAAATTGCATGTAGGGTTCTCTAGGTTTGAAATTTCGAAAAAATGAGAGAAATCCCATCTAACTCAACTTTTACACAGTTGCAGATGTCGCAATTGCGATAACATGTTCGCAATTGCGAACACCGCAATTTCCAGAAAGAGGTCGCAATTGCGAACTCCTCTCACAATCCCAATAATCGCATTTGCTATAAAATAATTGCAAATGCAAACCCTGATTCCCTCACAAATGCGGACCTTTCTTCGTATATGTGAAGACCATCACAAAATGTGCTAAGCCGCAAATGCGACTCTGCCTTCGCAAAATAAGAAATGGCAAGTTCGCAATTGCGAACTTTTACCTTGCAAATGCGAGAACCCCCAGCCATGCCCAAGCTCGAAAATGCGATGGCTTCTTCGCAAATGCGAGCCAAATATCGCAAATGCGAGATCTGCAGCAGACACCAGAAACATCTATGAATTCTAAGTCCAATCCACTCTGTAGCCTATCCGAAACTCACCCAAGCCCTCGGGGCTCCAAACAAAATATGCACACAAGTCTAAAAACATCCTACAAACTTGCTCGCAAGAACAAATCACCATATTAACACCTAGAATTATGAATCAGACACTGAAATTTTCAATAAACTTAAGAACTTCTATTTTAATCACCGGACGTCTGAATCACGTCAAACCAACTTCGTTTCTTACCAAATTTAACATACAAGTCATTAATATAGTAATGAACCTATACCGAGTTCCAAAACCAAAATACGGACCATGTATCAACAAATTCAAACATTGTTCAAACTTTTAGATTAATTAATCCTTTAAACTTCAAATTTTCAAAAAAAAAAAAAGCGATAACTCGAGCTAGGGACTTTCGAATTCGATTCTTGGCATACTCCCAAGTCCATAATCACAATACAGACCCACAAGGACAATCAAAACACGAGTCCGGGTGAGGTTGCTCAAAACGTTGGCCGAAGTCAACCCAAATGGATTTTTAAGGCAAGATTTCACCCCGACTGTGCACGCAAATCGACAAATGTTTAAAGAAGCTATTGAAGGATTCTAAATACAAAATTAGGGTTTAAAACTCTAGATGACCTATCGGGTCATTATATTCTCCACCTCTAAAATTATCGTTTGTCCTCGAACAGACATAGAAAAGTACATGGACTGGCAAATAGGTGTGGATATCTACTCTGCATGCCCGACCCGGACTCCCAAGTAGCTTCCTCGACGGGTTGACCTCTCCAATGCACTCGAACTGAAGGATAACTCTTAAACCTTAAGTGTTGAACCTGCCGGGCTAGAATAGCCACCGGCTCCTCCTCATAAGTCAAATCATTGTCCAATTGGACGAGCGGAAATCTAACACGTAGGACGGATATATGTGATACTTCCGAAGCATAGACGCATCGAATACTAGATGGACTACTACTAAATTAGGTGATGCGAGCATGTAATCCACCTCACCCACTCTCTTCAGAATCTCAAAGGGTCCGATGTATTTAGGGCTCAACTTTCCCTTCTTTCCGAACCTCATCACACCCTTCATGGTTGAGCAATACTCTCTCTTCGACCATGAATGCAACATCACAAACTCGACGGTCGGCATTACTCTTTTGCCTGGATTGAGCTGTGTGAAGTCGATCCTGAATAATATTTACCTTATCCAAAGCATCCTGTACCAAATCTTTACCCAACAAGCAAGCCTCCCCGGGCTCAAACAATCCAACTGGAGAACGACACCGCCTCCAGTATAACTTCTTATGCTCAACTGAATGCTCAACTAGTGAGGGGCCATCTGAGTGCTCGACTAGTAGATTTTATTGTAGGCAAACTCCACAGGTGGAAAGAATTGATCCCACGAACCCCCGAAATCTATAACATAAGTGCGGAGCATATCCTCCAATATTTGAATAGTGCGCTCGGACTAACTATCTTTCTAAGGATGAAATGATGTGCTCAACTCAACCTACGTGCCCAACTCACGTTATATTGCTCTCCAAAAGTGCGAGGTAAACTGCGTACCTCGATAAGAAATGATGGGCAGGGGAACACCGTGAAGACGGGCGATCTCGCGGATGTAGATCTTAGCCAACGGCTCTAAGGAATAGGTAACTGCCACAGGAATGAAATGCGCAGACTTGGTCAGTCTGTCCATAATGACCCATACGACATCGAACTACCTCTGAGTCTGTGGGAGTCCAACAACAAAATACATAGTGATACGCTCCCACTACCACTCAGGAATCTCTAACTTCTGAAGCAACCCACTGGGTCTCTGATGCTCACACTTTACTTGCTGACAATTAAGACACCGAGCTACATAAGAAAATATGTCCATGTTCATCCTTCTCCACCAATAATGTTGTTGCAAGTCCTGAGCGGCACCCGATTGAATAGAATATCGGGAACTGTGGGTCTCCTCGAGAATCATCTCACGAATCCCATCTACATTAGGCATACAAATACGACACTGCATCCTCCAAACTCCATCATCTCCAACGGTAACCTGATTGGCACCATTGTGCCGCACTGTGTCGCTAAGGAAAAGCAAATTAGGGTCATCATACTGCCGCTCCTTGATGCGCTCAAACAAGGAAGACCGAGCAAATGTACAGGCTAGAACACGACTAGGCTCTGAGACATCCAACCTCACGAACTAATTGGCCAAAGCATGAACATCTGATGCAAGCGGTCTCTAACCGACTGGAATGTACGCAAGGCTGCCCATGCTTGTTGCTTTTCTACTCAAGGCATCGGCCACCACACTGGCCTTCCCGGGATGATACAATATAATGATATCATAGTCTTTCAATAGCTCCAACCTCCTGCTATGCGTCAAATTGAGATCCTTCTATTTGAACAAATACTGGAGACTCTGATGATCCGTAAAACCCTTGCACGACACGTCATAAAGATAATGCCTCCAAATCTTCAGTGCATGAACAATGGCTGCCAACTCTAGGTCATGAATAGGATAATTCTTCTCGTGAACCTTCAACTGCCGCGACGCATCCCAAATAGATGGGCCGCGATGGGCACCTGATACCTTACTCAACCAAGTACCAACGTAATGTATCTTTCTTATTACATCATTATATACCCATGACATTCGGTCCTAATAGGCCAACATGATCATTTAAAAACTCAAACATAGGCCGATAAGGTCATACAATCTTTCACGTACACGATGTCGCGCCCCTTTTTCCCTTGCGAAATCGGGTTTCGACATTTTTGGAGACAACTCCCTTCCTTTTGGGATGTGGTATGGGATTTGAAGAGTCGCCACCTAACGGACTAAGTTGCGTTAGGGCACCTAGATTAATTAACTCATGAAACTTGTTTGCAATACAATAGATCGGGTCAGGGCTCGTAATTACTTTGAGGGGAAGCTGTTAGGCACCCCTCGAGATCCACAACGGTGGGTCCCGACCGAACTTAATTAAGCAAATTAGTCTTAAAGGCAAATAAAGCAATTTAGATAACAATACATTACTGTAAGCACTATTAAAGGGGTCTAGGTTTTTTAGCCTATAGGATCATTTCCATGAAATACTTGGTAACTTTCCCAAAGTTAGGGTGTTACATATAGTATAAGCGCACATGTCATGACCAAAAACCTGGTTCAGGTCGTGATGGCACCTAATAGCGAGGTTAGGCAAGCCAACATATAAATCCCCAGGAGTTACTATCCCAGAACTCGATATTCCAGTTATTTACAATTTATAACAAATAAAATGTGTAATGTAGCAGCGATATGAGGTAAGCTGAACCATAGCTAGGCCAAATATGTACAACTCCGAATCCCAACATAAATACAACAAGTGTGTGCCAGGACTAGTGTCACAGTGTCAACGGGCGGCTACATAGATACAACAACTAAAATATATATATACAAAAATATACAAGCCTCAGTCTGGAACAAAAGACTGAGCAAAATGAAACTAGAAGGCTCCAGAGGTGCTGTCAGGATGACGCCAAGAAGACAAACCACCGTATGGAACGACACCGCGATCAGTATCTATCAGTAGACGGACGACCAGACGGACCAGCC
>ML259477.1:93338-132199 GCA_005239495.1 Nicotiana undulata | reverse complement strand
TGGAGCGTTCTGAGGGAGATACCTTCAGTCCACGTCAGAGCTTCGAGGTATACACTGGCGTTCGTGGATCCCGAGGCTTCTCTCCTTTACCGTTTCATTGTCTTTCTTCTTATTTCCAAGACAGTGTTGTATTTTCATTTCCAGACTTGTATTTAGTATTCCAGTAGTTAGTCCGTGAGATTGTGACACCCCGGTTTTGGGAAGTTTACGTTATCTTATGATTGTTATGTTTCTCTTTTCCGCATTCAAGTTTTGTTATTTTTATTATTGATGTTGGAAAGATTATTGTTGGGAAAGGTTTATTATCGATGTTCGGTTAGATAGATGTCCCACTAATATCTCGGAATGTAATGTAAATTGATCGAGGCTGATGAATTAGTATTTCATTTCGTACTAAATGATTTTAAATTGTTATTGCAAGTTACACGTTGGCTGGCCTAGCGGGTTCAACGTTAGGCGCTGTCACGGCCTAAAGGGTGGGAATTTGGGTCGTGACAATAGTGTCACACCAAATTTGGTGTGACACTATTCACACACTAAAATGGTGCAAAATTTGGTATTCCATTGGAGCAAAAAAATACCAAATTTTACACCAAATTTAGATTTGGTGCAAAAAATAGTGCACCATTGCAGATGCCCTAATATTGATTTAAATTCACACCAAAAGTCTGATATCTTATCTTTGCATGTTCTAATTCACTGTTCCATTTGGATCAAAGGAGATATTTTTCTCCCAGGAGCAAAGGAGATAACTTATCCATATACCGTGTTTGTACCAAATCGTGATACGTGACATGTGTTTTGGGTTGCGAAAATATTCGAGAATCTGCAACTTGAGCTAGCAAGCTCATCAAAGTATTCATAGGAGTTGAGAAGGAAAATCATAACCGCCAATCTTATTACGTCATTAATCCACTACATATAAACAAGCAACCAACTAATTAACCAACTAAGAATAATTATACAACTAATGAAAGCTAAGCTAATGACAACTAAGCATAACAAACTTAACTAACTTCAACTAACTAAGCCCCGTGTGTGTGTATGTATATATATATATATCACAAGTCTCCCCCTCAAGCTTCAGGGTGCAGAATGTTGAGCACACCAAGCTTGTCTAGAAGATGCAAATGTTGAGCTTGGCCCAATCTGCTAGCTGATCCTTGGTGTTCACATACACAGTCTCGACCATGCCAGTCTTGACCTTGTCACAAATGAAATGGAAATCAATTTCGATGTGTTTGGTATGTTCATGGAAGATGGGATCAGCTGTGAGCTTAATGGCTAACTTACTATCACTCAACACAGGGATAGGAACGTGAATAGTGACACCCAAGTCCCTCAAAAGTCCAAGTAACCAAGTGACATCCGCAACTGCTGAAGCCATACTTCGATACTCTGCTTCAACAGAGCTCCGAGAAATAATTTGTTGCTTTTTGGACTTCCAGGAGATAAGTGAATCACCAAATTTGATAACATATCCAGTGATAGACCTACGAGTGTTGGGGCAGGCAGCTCAATTAGAGTCACACCAACAGTTGAGCTCATTTGTAGAACCAGGTTTCAACCAAACACCTTGGCCTAGTGAATGCTTAAGATATCTGACCACTGGAAGAACATATTCCCAATGTGACCTTTTGGGTTGCTGCATGAGTTGGCTAAGTGTCTGGATGACATAGAAAATGGCCAGGTCTAGTGATTGTAACATACATAAGCTTCCCTATAAGTATCTGATAAGGCCCAACATCAAGTAGTAGTGGATCTTCTTTGGCACTTATTGCTTTGTCATGTTCTACAGTTGTGAGTTTTAAGTTGGACTCTATAGGAGTAATGGCACGCTTGGCTCCACTAAGTCCCAATTCAAAAACCAGCTCAAGCACATACTTCCTTTGGTTCAAGATAACTCCAGACTTAGACCTCAGCATGTCACGACCCGAATTACCTTCCAAATGGTTTCGTGACGGCACCTAGTCTCTACGACTACGTAAGCCTAAAATTTGCGGAAAATAAGACAAAACCATGATAGAAACAGTAAAGGAGAAACAATGCTATAAAACTTAGCCACTCGGCAATTTACAGCTCTTACTTTCCCAAAACCCGGAACGTCACAAAGTCACACTACTGTAGCTCTATACAAAGGAATAAGGAAGAAATGTATCTATATATATATATATATATATATATATATATATATATATCTTCTATAACTATACTGGAGTGGAAGGGGACTCATGAGATTCTGCAGACGCGGAAGAATTACCTCGCGGTCTCCTGAGCAGCTGCTATGATGCGCCTAACCACGGTACTATGTACTAGTACCTGGATTTACACATGGGGAAAATATGTGCAGGAAAAGGCATGAGTACTCCAAATTCGGTACTCAGTAAGTACCAAGCCTAACCCCAGTCAAGTAGTGACGAGGTCAGGTTAAGACTCTATTGAGTTTTAAAAATAAGTTAGTTATAAGTCTAAACAGTGAAATATAGATGAGCAGTGATAACTGAATTAATGGAAACTGAAAGAATTTATAAAGAAGGAGATCCCTCGGCTCAACACAACATATATATCTCCACAGTAAGTATGCAATGTAGTACAGGGGGAAAGCTCTCGGATCTCGGTCCGTAGTCCCAATTTAAATATGCTATGCAGTACAGGGGGAAAGTTCCGGATCTCAGTCTGTAGTCCCAATTTAAATATTCAATGCAGTACAGGGGGAAAGCTCCCGGATCTCAGTCCGTAGTCCCAATTTAAATATGCTATGCAGTACAGGGGGAAAGCTCCCGGATCTCAGTCCGTAGTCCCAATTTAAATATGCAATGCAAAAGTATGTCGGGTACAACTTAATTAAATAGTTCAAGAAAAAAAAACAGGCAAGAATAACGTAAAACTACCTAGCATAGGGAAATGGGTAACAAATAAGAGGAAATCACGTAAGGACAGGTAGGCATGCTAAATCTTAAGCTAACTACTCAGTTAAGATAGGAAACAGTAATTTAGGAATGAAAACAAGTTATGCAATGGAGGAAAAAGAGGAATTTTAGCAACAATGACCCGTGTACGCACTCATCACCTCACGTACACGGCGTCCACATAGTAAAATCAGTATAAAATGCCTAAGGGGAAGTCCCCAACACATAGTTAGGCAAGCCACTTACCTCGACTGCGCTACTCAACCTAATACCACGTTCTTACCACGAGTATCCGACTCCGTGTGGCCCAAATCTAATAAATTCGATTGCATAAAGTAAATAACACTTTAAGGAATCAAAATAGCTAATTAATTCGGAGCTAATACGCAAAATTAGGAAATTCGCCCAAAAAGTCCCTCGGGCCCACGTCTCGGAATCGGGTAAACATTATATTTTTCGGACACTCATTCACTCACTAGTCTAACCATATAAGAATCTCTAAATTCGGAGGTCAAAAACCCAATCAAAACCCAATGATTTGGTCTATGAAGTTCATCCAATGTTTCCACCCAAATTCGAATTTTAAAGGCTAGATTTAAGTTAGGAATCGTGGAAATTGATCCAAGTGAGTTAGAAATCACTTACCCAAGTTTCCCAGGTACAAAAGCCTCCAAGAATCGCCTATCCCGAGCTCTCAAAATAAAAAAATGGTGAAAATAACATAAACCCTAGGACTTGGGTCTTTAAAAGACTGCCCAGGTATTTCTTCTATGCGATTGCGGACGCATAGGCGCGATCACGGAGAGTATTACACCACGCGCCTAAAACCCCTTCATCGCGTTCGCAATTACAGGTCTGCGATCGCGGGCCTTCTCCCCTCACAGCTATGCTATCGCGTAAGGGGCCACGCGACCACATAGAACAAACATTGAACCTTCCTCAGACCTAGAATCTCCTATGCGATCGCGGGCCGTGATGTGCGATCACGAAGACCAAGGTTCCCTCACTCTGCGATCGCTATTGGCCATGTGCGATCACGAAGAACAAATCACAGACTTCCCATACTTACCTTATGTGATCGCGGATGTACTCCTGCGATTGCAGAGAACAAAGAACTGCTGTAGAAAAAAACCCAGAAAAACCAGCAAAGGCTTTTAGGCCAAAAATGCCCGCTTGGGCACCCGAAACACACCCGAGGCCCTCGGGACCTCAACCAAAACTACCAAACAACCCTAATACCTCATTAAACCTTGGTCGAGCCTTAAAAACACATCTCTTAACATCAAAATCATCAAATATGCATAGATTCAAGACTAAGAACTTATGAGATTTCTAAAATTCACATTTGATGCCGAATCACGTCTAAACTCATCTAAATGACCTCAAATTTTGCACACAGGTCATAAATGACATTACAGACCTGCTACTGCCTTCATAATTCCATTCCGATTTCTATATCAAAATTTCACCTATTGTCCGAAATCGCTGAAATTCTAACGTTCGCCAACTCAAGCCTAAATCCACAAACTGACCTCGAAAACATATTACGAACACGCTCCTAACCCCGAAATCACCCAACGGAGCTAACGGAGTCGACGGAATTCCATTCCAGATCCGTCTCCACACAGTTATAGCTATGACATGATTTGAAAAGCTAAAATCCACATTTAAGGACTATGTGTCCAAAAATCACTCTGAATTTCACCACCCAACGCTCCGACAAGTTCCAATAACATAAATAGACATGAGAGAAGCAGTTATTATGGGATAGGGGTGCTAACTCTCAAAACGACCGACCGAGTCGTTACATTCTCCCCCTCTTAAGAAAATCGTTCATGCTCGAACGAGTATAGAAACATACCTGAAGCTGTGAAAAGATGAGGGTACTGACTCCGCATATCCTGCTCGGTCTCCCAAGTCGCCTCCTCGACCGGATGAACCCTCCACAGAACCTTGACTGAGGCAATATCCTTCGATTTGAGCTTTCTGACCTGCCTGTCCAATATAGCCACAGGCTCCTCAACATATGATAGATCCTTGTCCAACTAGACTGAGCTGAAATCCAAAACATGAGTCGGATCACCGTGATACTTCCGGAGCATGGAAACGTGGAATACCGGATGAACTCCTTCTAGGTTAGGAGGCAAGGCCAACTCATAGGCTACCTCCCCAACCCGCTGCAATACCTCAAAAGGGCCAATGAACCTCGTACTCAACTTACCCTTTTTCCCGAACTTCATGACGCCATTCATAGGCGATACCCGAAGCAAAACCCGATCACCAGCTATAAATGCCAAGTCACGAACCTTCCGGCCCGCATAGCTCTTCTTCCTGGACTGAGCTGTGCGAAGTCTCTCCTGAATTACCTTCACCTTGTCCAGGGCATCCTGAACCAAGTCTGTACCCAACAATCGGGCCTCGCCTGGATCAAGCCATCCCATTGGAGACCTGCACCGCCTACCATACAAAGCCTCATACGGCGCCATCTGAATGTTGGACTGGTAGCTGTTATTATAAGCAAACTCTGCAAGAGGAAAGTATCGATCCTATGACCCTCCAAAATCCATCACACAGGCACGGAGCATGTCCACAAGAATCTGAATCGTGCGCTTGGACTGTCCGTCCGTTTGAGGGTGAAATGCTGTGATGAGATCTATCTAGGTACCCAACTCACTATGCAAGGCTCTCCAGAAGTGCGAGGTGAATTGAGGACCTCGATCTGATTTAATGGACACCGGCACACCGTGCAATCGAACTATCTCCCGAATGTAGATCTGGGCCAACCTGTCAGAAGAATATGTAGTCAACACTGGAATGAAATGGGCTGATTTGGTCAGCCGGTTCAAAATCACCCAAATAGCATCATGCTTACCTAAGGTCCGAGGGAGCTCAACCACAAAGTCCATGGTGATCCGCTCCCACTTCCACTCTGGAAGCTCAATCTGCTGAAGTAATCCTCCCGGTCTCTGATGCTCATATTTGACTTGTTGACAGTTGAGACACTTGGCTACAAACTCCGCTATATCCTTCTTCATCCTTCGCCACCAATAGTGTTGTCTCAGATCCAAGTACATCTTCGCGGTACCCAGATGGAATACCGCGAACTATGAGCCTCCTCAAGAATTAACTCCCGAAGCCCATCTACGTTGGGCACACAAATACGGCCCTGCATCCTCATCACACCATCATCACATATGGTCACATCCCTGGAATCCCCCTGCCGTACTCTATCCTGAAGATTTAGAAGGTTAGGGTCATCATATTGGCGCTCCCGAATGCAGTCATAAAGAGAAGATTGAGCAACAACACAAGCAAATACCCGACGAGGCTCAGAAAGATCCAGTCTCATGAACTGACTGGCTAAGGACTGAACATCCAAGGCTAAGGGCCTCTCAACGGCACGAAGATATGCCAAACTACCCAAAATCTTCGCCCGGCGACTCAAGGCGTCGGCCACCACATTGGCCTTCCCCGAGTGGTATAATATAGTGATGTCATAATCCTTGAGTAACTCCAACCACCTACGCTGGCGCAGCTTAAGATCCTTCTGCCTGAATATGTGCTGCAAACTCCGGTGATCCGTGAATATCTCACAGGGAACACCATATAACTAATGACGCCATATCTTGAGGGCGTGAACAATCGCTGCCAACTTGAGATCATGCAAATGGTAGTTCTTCTCATGCACCTTCAACTATCTGGACGCGTAGGCAATCACCCCACCGTCCTGCATCAACACTGCTCCTAGGCCAATCCTCGAAGCATCACAATAGACTGGATAGGACCCTAAACCTGTGGGTAATACTAACACTGGAGCTGTAGTCAGGGTTGTCTTGAGCTTCTGAAATCTCTCCTCGCACTCCTCGGGCCATATAAAAGGTGCACCCTTCAGGGTCAGTCTGTTCATGGGCGCTGTAATGGATGAAAATCCCTCCACAAAACGGCGATAATACCCAGCCAAACCAAGGAAACTGCGGATCTCAGTAGCTGAAAACGGTATAGGACAACTCTGCACCGCCTCTACCTTCTTCGGGTCTACCTTGATCCCATCTGAAGATACCACATGGCCTAAGAATTCCACAGAATCGAGACAAAATTCACACTTAGAAAATTTGGCATACAACTTCTTATCTCTCAATGTCTGAAGTACTCAAATGCTGCTCATAGTCCTCCTAGGACCGAGAATATACCAGAATGTCATCAATGAACACGATGACGAAAGTATCAAGATAATGCCGAAATACGCTGTGCATCAGGTGCATGAAGGCTGCTGGGGCATTGGTCATCCCAAATGACATAACAAGGAACTCATAGTGGCCATATCTGGTCCTGAAGGCAGCCTTCGGGATATCCGTCTCCCGAATCTTCAACTGATGATGACCCGAATGCAGATCAATCTTGGAGAACACCCTGGCACCCTGCAACTGATCAAATAAATCATCAATGTGAGGCAATGGGTACTTGTTCTTCACTGTCACCTTATTTAGTTGCCGGTAGTCAATACACATATGCATCGAACCATCCTTTTTATTCACAAACAATACCGGAGCACCCCAAGGCGATACACTGGGCCTGATGAATCCCTTTTCAAGCAACTCTTGTAACTGCTCCTTCAACTCAGGAGGAGCCATGCGATAAGGAGGAATGGAAATGGGTTGAGTGCCCGGCAACAAGTCAATGCCGAAATCAATATATCTGTCGGGCGGCATACCCGGAAGGTCATCTGGGAATACATTAGTATAGTCCCGTACAACTGGAATAGACTCAACTGTAGGAGTCTCAGCACTAACATCTCTCACATATGCCAAGTACGCATCACACCCCTTTTCAACCATCCGTTGAGCCTTAAGAAAAGAAATGACTCGCCGATGAGTATACTCTAAGGAAACTCTCCACTCTAACCTCGGTAATCCTGGCATAGCCAGCGTCACGGTCTTGGCGTGACAATCAAGAATATCATAGTAGGGAGACAACCAGTCCATACCCAATATAACGTCGAAATCTACCATGCTGAGTAATAGTAAGTCAGCCCTGGTCTCAAAACCACTAATAACAATCAAGCACGACCGATATACACGGTCCACAACAAGATAATCTCCCACAAGAGTAGAAACATATACAAAGGAACTCAAAGAATCCTGAGATATCCCCAAATGTGAAGCAAAGTAAGAAGATACATATGAGTACGTAGAACCTGGATAATATAACACGAACGCATCCCTATAACAAACAGGGACAATACATGTGATGGCCCAATCTGAAGTAATGACTTCTGAGCATGCTGGAAGAGCATAATATCTGGCCTGGCCTCCCCCTCTAGGGTGACCTCGACCTCCCCGACCCCCACCTCGAGTTGTCTTAGAAAGTGGGTTAGCAGCTGGGGCTGGGAGAATAGATGGAGGACCTGGTGGGAGACATGGAACCTGATAAGTCTGAGGTGGTTCACCCCTCCTAGCTCTGGGGAAATCTCTGATCACATGAAGAGGGTCACCACACCCAAAATAACCCCTCGGCGGACGTGGCAGTGGCTGCTGACTCTGAACTGGCCTGTTGGACTGGCCGGTGATAGCACCTCGAGCAGGAGGCACATGAGATACTGGTGGTGCATAATAAGGCTCCTGAGGTCTAGGAGGAGATGGGATACCACTGGCTGCTGGAAGAGCTGAATGAACGGGGCGACTCACAAAACCCCTACCATAGCGTGTTGCTGGTGCACGGGCTCCTAAAAAATGACCAATCTCTCGAGACCTCTTGGCCTCTCTCTCCTCCCTGTCCCGGGCTAACATAGTCTCAATCCTCCGGGCAATACTCATGGCCTAGTGGTAAGTAATATCGGTCTCCATCTCTCTGTCCATGCTGGTTCGAATACTGGGGTGGAGTCCCTTAATAAAGCGTCGAACCCTCTCTCTGACAGTGACAACCAAAGTTGGTGCATGGCGAGCCAAATCGCTGTAACAGACTGCATAACTGACACAGTCGTGGTGCCCTGGCGTAGCTGCTCAAACTCCGCCCGCCAAGCATCCCTGAGGCTCTGAGGGACAAACTCAAGTAAGAACATCTTGGAGAACTGAGCCCAAGTAAGTGGAGCTGACTTGTCCGGACTACTAAGCTCAAAGGCACGCCACCACTGATAAGTTTCTCCCCTCAGCTAGAAAGCAGTGAAAGAAACCCCACTCGTATCCACAATACCCATAGTGCGGAGAGTGCGATGACACCTCTCAAGAACTCAGGCGGTACTTCTTGTACCTCTCAAGTTGGAGATGCACTGCCTCAGGAACAGCTGTCCTAGACTCAGGCTGAGCTGGAGCTGCTGGGGGAATAGGAATATACTCTGGAACCTGCCAAATATGAACCCTCTACTCAGGAGTACGGGTTGCGGGAGTCTGTGTCCCTCCCCCGGCCTGGGATGTAGCTGGATTTATCGGAAGTAGCCCCGCCCGAGACAGAGTACTGAAGGCACTCAAGAACTAAGCCAATGCCTCCTGGAGGGCTGGAGTAATAGTGGGGACCTCTTATGTCCCTCCAATTGTGGATGTCGGGAGATCATCTACCTATGCTCTAGCTGGTGCTCGAGCTGCACTGGGTGCTCGTTCTCTACCCCGGACCCTGCCTCTAACTGCTTTGGCTGGGGGCTTGGGTGCCTAGTCATCAATACATCTGGTACGAGTACGAACCATCTGTAAGCAAGAATAGAATAGAGTTTAAGAATTTTGATGACAGTAACTAGCACGATAAGGAATTCCAAAGAAAATGATTGTTCTTAACAGTTAGATAGCCTCTCGAAGATAGATACAGACGTCTCCGCACCGATCCGCGAGACTCTAATAAACCGGTTTGTGACTTGTGACTCCTATGAACCTAGACGCTCTGATACCAACTTGTCACGACCCGAATTACCCTCCAAACATTTTTGAGACGACACCTAGTCTCTACGACTAGGTCAGCCTAAAATTTGCGGAAAATAAGACAAAACCATGATAGAAACAGTAAAGGAGAAACAATGCTATAAAACTTAGCCACTAGGCAATTTACAGCTCTTACTTTCCCAAAACCCGGAACATCACAAAGTCACACTACTATAGCTCTATACAAAGGAATAAGGAAGAACTGTATTTATATATATATCTTCTATAACTATACTGGAGTGGAAGGGGACTCATGATATTCTGCGGACGGGGCAGAATTACCTCGCGATCTCCTGAGCAGCTGCTATGATGCGCCTAACCACGGTACTGTGTACTGGTACCTGGATCTGCACATGGGGAAAACATGCGCAGGAAAGGGCGTGAGTACTCCACATTCGGTACTCAGTGAGTGCCAAGACTAACCCTAGTCAAGTAGTGACGAGGTCAGGTTAAGGCTCTACTGAGTTTTAAAAATAAGTCAGTTATAAGTCTAAACAGTGAAATATAGATGAGCAGTGATAATTGAATTAATGGAAACTGAAAGAATTTATAAAGAAGGAGAGCCCTCGGCTCAGCACAACATATATATCTCCACAGTAAGTATGCAATGTAGTACAGGGGGAAAGCTCCCGGATCTCGATCCATAATCCCAATTTAAATATGCTATGGCGTATAGGGGGAAAGCTCCCGGATCTCAGTCCGTAGCCCCAATTTAAATATGCAATGCGGTACAGGGGGAAAGCTCCCGGATCTCAGCCCGTAGTTCCAATTTAAATATGCAATGCAGAAGTATGTCGGGTACCGCTTAATTAAACAATTCAGGAAAAAACAAACAGGAAAGAATAACGTAAAACTACCTAAGCATGGGGCAATGGGTAGCAAATAAGAGGAAATCACGTAAGGACAAGTAGGCATGCTAAATATTAAGCTAACTACTCAGTTAAGATAGGAAACATTAATTTAGGAATGAAAACGAGTTATGAAATGGAGGAAAAAGAGGAATTTTAGCAACAATGACCCGTGTACGCACTCGTCACCTCATGTACACGGAGTCCACATAGTAAAATAAGTATAAAATTCCTAAGTGGAAGTCCCCAACACAGAGTTAGACAAGCCACTTACCTCAACTGCGCTACTCAACCCAATACCACGCTCTTGCCACGAGTATCCGACTCCGGGTGGCCCAAATCTAATAAATTCGATTGCATAATATAAATAACACTTTAAGGAATCAAAATAACTAATTAATTCGGAGTTAATACGCGAAATTAGGAAATTCACCCAAAAAGTCTCCCGAGTCCATATCTCAGAATCGGGTAAAAATTATATTTTTCGGACACTTATTCACTCACGAGTCTAACCATATAAGAATCTCTAATTTCGGAGGTCAAAAAACCAATCAAAACTCAATGATTTGGTCTATGAAGTTCATCCAATTTTTCCCATTTTTTCCACCCAATTTCGAATTTTAAAGGCTAGATTTAAGTTAGGAATCGTGGAAATTGATCCAAGTGAGTTAGAAATCACTTACCCAAGTTGCCCAGGTACAAAAGTCTCCAAGAATTGCCTCTCCCGAGCTCTCAAAATCAAAAATGGTGAAAATAACATAAACCCTCGGACATGGGTCTTTAAAATACTGCCCAGGTATTTCTTCTATGTGATCGCGGACGTATAGTCGCGATCGCGGAGAGTATTCCACCACGCGCCTAAAACCCCTTCATCATGTTCGCAATTACAGGTCTGCGATCGCGGGCCCCCACACAGCTATGCTATCGCGTAAGGGGCCACGCGACCGCATAGAACAAACATTGAACCTTCCTCAGACCTAGAATCTCCTATGCGATCGCGAGCCGTGATGTGCGATCGCGAAGACCAAGGTTCCGTCACTCTGCGATCGCGATTGGCCATGTGCGATCACGAAGAAAAAATCGCAGACTTCCCATACTTACCTTATGTGATCGCGGATGTACTCCTGCGATTGCAGAGAACAAAGAACTGCTGTAGAAAAAAACCCAGAAAAACCAGCAAAGGCTTTTAGGCCAAAAATGCTCGCTTGGGCACCCGAAACACACCTGAGGCCCTCGGGACCTCAACCAAAACCACCAACCAACCCTAATACCTCATTAAACCTTGGTCGATCCTTAAAAACACATCTCTTAACATCAAAATCATCAAATATGCATAGATTCAAGCCTAAGAACTTATGAGATTTCTAAAATTCACATTCGATGTCGAAT
The DNA here is from genome assembly GCA_005239495.1 of Nicotiana undulata. Classification (NCBI taxonomy): domain Eukaryota; kingdom Viridiplantae; phylum Streptophyta; class Magnoliopsida; order Solanales; family Solanaceae; genus Nicotiana; species Nicotiana undulata. The sequence continues at coordinate 120,148 of ML259477.1, read as the reverse complement.
CACGTCTAAACTCATCCGAATGACCTTTAATTTTGCACACAGGTCATAAATGACATTACGGACCTGTTGTCGCTTTCAGAATTCTATTTCGAGTCCGATATCAAAATTTCACCTATCGGCCAAAATCGCTGAAATTCTAACTTTCGCCAATTCAAGCCTAAATCCACAAACCGACCTCGAAAACATATTCCGAACACGCTCCTAACCCCGAAATCAACCAACAGAGATAATGGAGTTGACAAAATTCCATTCCGGATTCGTGTTCACATAGTTCTAGTTACGGCCTAATTTCAAAAGCTAAAATCCACATTTAAGGACCATGTGTCCAAAAATCACTCCGAATTTCACCACCCAACGCTCCGACAAGTTCCAATAACATAAATAGATATGGGAGAAGCAGTTATTAGGGGATCGGGCGCTAACTCTCAAAACGACTGACCGAGTCGTTACACAACACCTCAATGCCTAAGAAATATTTGAGTTCACCCAAATCCTTGAGTTTGAACTTCTGATGCAAGACTTTTTTGCTTAATTAATTTAGGTTTCACTACTGCATGTAATTAGAAAATCATTCACATACACCAGAATCACCACAATATCAGCGTGGTTCTGCAGAGTAAACAAGGAGTAGTCATGACTGCTTTGAGAGAAACCTGGTTCTAGTAATGCATCCGTCAACTTAATGTTCCATTGTATGGATGCTTGCTTATGTCCATACATTGAATTGAGCAATCTACAAACTTTCTTATCTTCGTGCTTCCTGAAGCCTTCTGGTAATTCAATGTATACTTCCTCACATAGATCACCTTGTATGAAAGCATTATAGACATCCATTTGATATACAGTGTAGCCTTTAGAAACTGCTAAGGCAATTACTAAACTCACTGTTACCATTTTGGCAACATGTGAGAATGTGTCATGATAATTGAGCCCCTTTTTGTTGACTATATCCTTTTGCAACAAGTCTGACTTAAACCTTGCTACTTCACCATTGGCTTGGTACTTAATCTTATATACCCATTTACAATCGACAGTATTCCTTCCTGCAGGTAAGTCAACCACCTTCCAAGTCTTGTTGTCTTCTAAAGCTTGAATCTCCTATTGTATGGCCTTGATCCATCTCTCATCCTTAACTGCTTGTTTGAGGGTCTGTGTCTCTACCAGAGTAGAGAATATTTTCAGACTTCTATGATAATTTGAAGTAGTATATTCATATGTCAAGTGATTAGCTAAAGGATATTTGGTAGATGCCTTACTTGAAGCTACATAATTCTTTATCTAAATAGGTTCCTTAAGCTCTCTTGCACTTTTTCTGAGAGGTATATGTGATGCTGGAACAATGGTTGTTTGAGATGGTTGATCCTGCAATGATTCTGTAAGAACTGTATGGTGATCATGTGGTGACTCTTCAGGCAATGCCTCCTCACTTTGGGCAGTTGTCTCCTCTGCCTGCTCTGTTGGATTCTCAGTGACCAATGTATGATCATTTATGAGATCATTGTTGGTTGTGTCTCTGCTAATGCAGATTGGATCTAGTGGTAGGTCTTGGGAAGCTTGCATACTTAGGTCAGGATCCAGTAGACAGTCAACTAATGGTATGGAAGCAAAAGGGAAATCTGATTCCCTGAATACTACATCCATGCTAACAAAGAACTGTTTAGAAGCCAGCTCCATAAGCACATAGCCCTTTTATCTCTCAGAATACCCCACGAGTCCTGCAGGCTTTGCTCTTGCAGCAAATTTGTCACCCCTGGGCACCACAGTAGCATAGCATAAACAACCTATCACTCTCAAATGCCCTAAGAGTAGAGATTTTCCATATAGCATTTAATGTGGACTTTTCCCTTTGATGGCTGAAGATGGTGTTCTGTTGATTAAATACATTGCTTCAGAAACACAAATACCCCAATACTTTACTAGGATATGGGATTAGAATCTTATTGCTCTTGCTACATCTAGTATGTGTCCGTGCTTCCTCTCCACAACACCATTTTGTTGTGGAGTATGAGTACAACTACTTTGATGTATTATTCCAATGCCTTGTAAAAGCTCATTGCTCTGAGAGTTAAAAACCTATGTGCCATTATTAGATCTCAAGATATTTACCATTGTTCCAAATTGATTTTTTACCATTTGCAAGAAACTTTTGATAGCAATTATTGTTTCTGATTTAAGCTGCAATAAGTATACCTATGTGTATCTACTAAAATCATCCACAACAGTTAAGAAGTAATATTTATTTATCAAATGTAGCAACTTTGTAAGGTCCCCAAAGACCCATATGCACAAGAGACAATGGATATTCAACTCTAGACTCACTAGTGGGAAATGTTAGTCTAGTCTATTTAGCCAATGGACATACAATACATTTATTCAACAGTTCATTATTTACCAGTCTTCCTAACCCCATAGTCTTCATTTCTCCAGCTGAAGGAATGACCAAGCATCATATGCCAAAGACTGCAATCTCCTTCTGTTGTAGGTACTACTAAACCATGTATCTCTTCCTTATTGATGTCTTCTGTTCACCTGTATATGTACGGTCTAATATCTTCTCTACCAATCCCCTTCACCCAGCCAGTGTAGAGATCCTGAAACAATACAAAATCAGGGAAAAAATTCACCTATCATTAAAAATGCCTGGTTAACTTTGGAGAACGATAACAAATAAAATTTGAAATCAGGATTGTAAAGCACATTGTCCACTGCTTCTCTTCCAAATAGGAATGCTTGACCAATACTGAAAATATTAATTTTATCCCCTGTTGGCAAATGAACTTTGTCCTCAGATGATTTCCTAGTCTTAGGATCATCATTTAATACCTTTTCGGTAGTTGCTATGTGGCGAGTTGCACCAGAATCTATGATCCAGTCTTTTGTAATTGTGTGTGACATCAAACTAACAGCCATACCTGTCATGTTAGCTTGACTATTTGCTCGACTATCACATGTTTCTTTATCCAACAATCCTAGAATCTGCCTGTATTTCTCCTCTGTGAAGTATGGTCCCTTTCCAACAAGAGTGTTGTGCAAATCACTTCCTGAAATACTTTGTGCTGAAGCAGAAGTATTATTAGCAGCATCAAAAGGTTGTTGTGTACCATGACCAAACTGCCCTCCAGGATTACCACTTCCACGACCATATTGGTTCCCAGTATTGTTAGCATTATTGAACCTTTTCTTCCCCTTAAAATCCTCCGGGTAGCCAATGATCTTATAGCAATTTTCTTTTGTGTGGCCTTTAAGTCCATAAAATTCACATTGCTGAAATGGTTTTTTACCTTTGTAATTCTGATTCTTACCAACTTGCATAGCAATTGGATCAGTTTTGTCACTCGTAGACCCTAAGCTAGGAGCATGTTATGACTCATCCTCAATTGCCATAACATACGCTTGGTTAATAGTAGGCTCTTCAGATTTCAACAGAATTTGCGTTCTAGCTTGGTCATACGAGTCATTCAAGCCACTGAGAAACTGCAATAACCTTTGTTGCTGAAGATGCTCAACATACTCCTTTGAATTAGGAGCAGGTACTAAGGCATCATATTCATTCTAAAGGCTCTTTAGCTTACTGAAATAGACAGAGAAAAAATTAATACCTTGCGAAAAATTACCTATGACTATGTGTAATTGAAAAATCCTTATGCGATTCACCTTGTCAAATCTCTCTCTCAAATTTTCCCAAATAAGGTGTGCGTTGGATGCACAAGCAATTCCACTAAGAAGCTTTGTGGATACAGTATTCATGAGCCATGGAAGGACAATTGCATTACAAGTCACCCATTATTCATGCAATTCTGACGTGCATGACTCCCTTGTACATGTACCAGTCACAAAACCTAGTTTTCGCTTCTCTAGAAGAGCAATCTTTATTGTCCCGCTCAAGAGATTGTAATTCTCAGCACCTGTAAGTTTTACTGGGATTAAAACTACTCTTGGAGTATCAGATGGACCAAGGTATAGTGGATGTGTATAAGGAATCGCCGATTCTGCCATTGCTGAAATGAGATGATTTGAAGAAAGAATTCACAATTGATTCACAGATTTAATGAGAATGCTAATAAAAAAATCAGTTCGCGTGCTTGATCTTCATTCCCGCTCTGATACCTGCCAAAATATTCGAGAATCAGTGAGTTGCACCTTGAGCTAGCAAGCTCATCAATGGCGGAAGCTTCAAGAGAGTATTTAGAGGAGTTGAGAAGGAAAATGATAACCGCCAATCTTATTATGTCATCCATCCACTACAAATATACAAGCAACCAACTAATAAACCAACTAAGAATAATTATATAACTAATGACAACTNGTTTTCATCTTGGATGCAGATCATTAAATACATTAGATATATGGTAGATTTCTTTCACTAAACTATGGTTAATTATTGCATTTTTGTCTTATTAAATCAACAATCTTGATAAATTAATGTATAATTTAGTCACGTGAAATTGAAACACAAACGAAAATGCTGCTCTTTCTTTCCCAAAATAGAAAAGCTTATGAAAACTGCAACTTTCGGTTTAGAAAAAAAAAATTACTCGCCACACCAAATATTTGCACCATATTATATAAAATTTCCATTATTAAGTAGTACTAAAATTGTAGTGAGAATACTTACTATTTAAACCCATCTTACAAAATATATATATATATATATATATATTTTGTAAGATGGGTTTAAATAGTAAGTATTCTCACTACAATTTTAGTACTACTTAATAATGGAAATTTTATATAATATGGTGCAAATATTTGGTGTGGCGAGTAATTTTTTTTTTCTAAACCGAAAGTTGCAGTTTTCATAAGCTTTTCTATTTTGGGAAAGAAAGAGCAGCATTTTCGTTTGTGTTTCAATTTCACGTGACTAAATTATACATTAATTTATCAAGATTGTTGATTTAATAAGACAAAAATGCAATAATTAACCATAGTTTAGTGAAAGAAATCTACCATATATCTAATGTATTTAATGATCTGCATCCAAGATGAAAACACAACATGTTGTCGATAATACCAAACGAGAGGAAAAGATCAAAGAAAGTACAACTGGATAACACAATCTCCCCACCTTCCATCGATCTATCATCATCTCTCAAGAGTCAAGACAATAAATGGAGTAGATATTTTTTCTGTTCTGCACTTTTGATGCTGAAAGTATTTCTTTATTTAATGTTTGCGATTCAGTAAGGGATTCTTTGACGATAACCCATCTAACAAAATATCTACCGTGTCTTATTCTCTATACAGATATTTTGTTTCGCACCCTTACATAGAAAATGTCTTCACATGGTTTTCTGAAATATATATGTACTCGATCTCTTGTTGTAAATTACCATAATTTTCTCCTTATTCAACTAACTTTGACTTTCTGCAAGTATTAAAATTAAAAATAAAGAATTTTGTATGAGTTAGTAGAGATTTTGCTGAGAAATATACATTTCTTTTTTACAAAAGCTTCCCTCTTTGAAAAAAAATATATACAAGCAAGTATTATATCCATTACAATTTTGTATTTTACTCTTGTTTACTAAGGTCGAGGATTAAGGTAGAAAATATAATTACACGTTTTTCTTTTCCATACTAATAATATTAGTATTACTCCCATAATTTCCTTATTCTTGGTTTTCTATTACGATCTGTTATTTTGCTTCATTAGTATATCTTACGAAATCTAATAACTCGTGTCCATCGTTTCTGAGCATCATTAAATGCGTAATTGTTTTGTTTTATGAATGCTTTGATTCACATACTAGTTATGTATGGAAAAGTTACATGATATACCCATTTGTGAAACTCACTTTTATGGTATACCTAAGTTTTGAAATTACGTAAAATATCTCAAAAATATTACGCGTTATACCTCTATATATTCTAAAATATATCACAATATTCTACTTTGGGATACAATCCAAACATACTTTACCACAATGGCGAAGAGTTGTACCAAAAAGAGAAGAACTTCATGGAACCTCTCTTTTGATAATAAACAAAAAGAAATTTTACTTTTAAAGAAAGTGAATTCCAGGATAGAACTATTTAAAGTACAAGGTTGCGGTGGTATTTGCCCGGTCTCTACATTGTCTTAGAAATATTAACTATTAGCTGATGTGAACAAGCAACACATTGTATTCATTTCCTACAAATTAAAAGAAATATGTCTACAAGCGAATGCAACATGTAACGAACCAATTCGGCTCGTGCGATATTCCTATTTTGCTACAAACTTTTAGGCACCCTTTTGCCATTGTATGCTCAATAAAAGAAATAATTAATTTCCAAGAAGTAAAAGGAAGGTGAGGAAATTAGAGAGAGTAGATATTTGCTTTACTCTTTTGATATTAGCTAGCACTTCTTTTTTTTCCTAAAGTGTAATAGTGGCTTTAATTAAATGGTTGACAACGATATACGTATATCCTACCTCACCATCGTAAATGATTATCAGCACAAATGTTTTTACACATAATGAAATAATTTAATATTACAGTAAAAAATAAATTTAATAATAAAATGTGTCTGCGAGAAACATATTTTGTATTCATTGATATGGTATAAATATCGAATGCAAATAAATATATTTTAGCCCTCAAGATTGTACAGATTATCCTATAAAAAGCCCTGAGAATATCCAAAATAGGCTTAGAAGAGAAACAGACCAACCACCTGGTCCTCCGGTAACACACCGGCCGAAAGTAGTGTTTCCGGCGGAATAGTTGTATATACATGGATCATCATCAGAAGAAGAAAGATGGTAAAGGAAGTTTGTACTGGACAAATGAAAGGCATGTTCATTTCTTGAATTCAATAGAGGCATCGTTTGTTCGAGCAATGTTGGAGAATAATTATAACGTTAACGCCGACCAGCTGCTTCTCCCACTGGACCGCCATTTGCCTGACAGTACAGATTCAACCCTTGATACACCTAACCAAAGACGTCGCAGATTTTCTACTTCAGGTATATATATATACTCATTATAAATATATATGATTCTCCAGTTCTTAATTACTTGTGTTTTCTGCGGTTTTGAGAAAGATATAAAAATAAAATAAAATAAGATAAAGTGCAATTTAGCTGGGATTTTTGCATCGTTCAAATTAAAAACGGGTAATCACTGTGTTTTAATTTTATGCGATCTACAAAGATGATTTACCACTCTCTCTAGCCTCCCTTGACCATTCCCAACAATGATAAACGAATAATTATTAAAAAAAAACAAAGGATTTAAGTTATATGTACAAGTTGTGTAAAGATCTTTTACATTATTACTATAGTTTAGGGTGACATTAGGTTAGTTGCATTATCTTTTTTTAAATATATTTGCTGACATAATAAAGAATTTATACGCTATAAGTATATTTTAATAACCAATAAATCCACATGCCTTGTTATTTTCCAAGCTACAACACTCACATTTTTTTCCACCGATCGATGATTAGTTTTAGTTAGGAACTTGATAGTGTAAAAATTATATTATATTTGGATTAAATAAGTTAAACTCATATTTTTTGCAATGTTTACGCTTGGAGTATATATTTATCATAGCTATTTATTTGTAAGTACCTTATCATATATGTCAGTACCATTGCTAGTCGGCTTTAAAACTGGCATGTGCAAGTTTAAGGGGGTTACTAGGCTATTTCGCCCTGTGCGAGTAGAACTTTAACTCAAAATTAAGAATAAAAATAAAAAAATAGCGAAGATATTTTTCTTGGTTGTCAGAGTACTAGCAGCAACGATTGCATGTTTCATCTTTTCTTTGGGTACATTGTACATATACATAAGTTATTAAAGAGCTAAATTTTGACGTGTTGCATATGTAGCGGACATACAGGAGTTTTGTCTTTGAACATTTGGTCTGATTATTTTTTATTTTTTTTAAAAATGTTGCAAAATACTAAGATATCAACGTGAGCAGCGGGAGCAGAATAGGTGCTACTGAGAAGAAAACTAGTAGCAGAAGATTGTCATCAGACATTTCCTCACAAGATCAGGTTGGTTTTAGTTTCATATATATATATATACACACGTCAACCTCACCCCCGTATTAATAAATTAAACATGTCTTATTATTGAGTGTCTTTTTTATACGTTGGTCTAGCTAGTTCCATATGAGAGCATGTATAATTAATAATACTCCACTATAAATATTATTCTAAAAGAGATTATGTATTTGGATAAGTCATTAAAATAAGATAAGTTAATCATCCTTATGCAGGTGGTCCCACAATATAAACATGGCAGAGGAGATAAGGATACTGAAGGCCACCCTGATGTTCCTCTCACTTAGTAGGCGTTTGGACATAAAAGAATTGTAAAATTCGAAAAAATGGTAAATTTTTTTTTTAATGAAAATAGTATTTGAAAATTAGAGTTGTGTTTGGACATAAATTTCAGTTTGAGTTGTTTTTGAAGTTTTGTGAGTGATTTGAGTGAAATTTTTTAAAAATAGCTTTTTGCAATTTTTTTAATTTTCAAAAATTCCCGAAATGCATTTTCAAGTGAAATTGGAAATTTTATGAACAAAATGCTGATTTCGGAAAAAGTAAAATTTTTTTAGAAAAATCTTCCATCAAATTTTATGTCCAAAACTGGCACTTAGATACCTGCAAAATGAGCAACTTTTTTTTTTAAATCTTTTCCCTTAAATTTAATTTTGTTCTTCAAATTTTCTTTTTTTGTTTGTTTAATCTATGCTGCGGATAAAAGGCGGTGTTTGTTACTTTTGTTTCATTCTTACTTCCTTTCTTTTCAACTTTCAAGGGATCGGAGTGGTTAACATTATTTAGATTAATTAGGATGGTTTAATCAATTCGTACTTTTGAAGTAACCTATTAATAAGTGTGGGTCAAGGGTCAACTTTTATCTTCGTTGCAGATATTTTGTCTGAACTTAATAATGCAAGTGTTTATTAAATGTAGGAGAGGAATCTTTTAATTATAATAAGGACATCAAACTATTTGACCAATAATTATGATGTGAGTGCGCATGATATTTTTAGGGTCAAAAGAGCATTTAGATATGATGCGATAGCTTTACTTAGCTTGTTTTTAACTTTTACTCTCATCTTCATATTCTCGATAACAATTAAAAGCAAAAGAATATTAGTGGTAAAAGACCACCCGAGTATCCTTCGGGATGGCCAAGTTGGTTGAACAAGGAACTTCCCACATAAGAGGTCTAGGGTTTGACACCCACTTGCCTGCCTCTTCGATTGAGCTCGTCTCACGGTGTCCACTATAATTTACAAAATAATTGTGTAATTTGCGAGCTATTATACGAGAAAGTGTTTATTCTGTGCACGTCTAAAGATAAAGATAGCATGCTATGAGTTCCCTTGTTAATGAAGAAAACAACGAGTACAATGATTTTGGAGCATGAACGTACGTAAGAGTAGTCCATTTCTTGGGGTTACTTGATTACGCACCCCCGTTGATTGAAAAAGTATTATATGCGCATCCCCTAAATCAATAATTTAACCTTAACAGTCACAAATTTATAAAGTGAATGTACATCACCTAATGGGTAAATTATAGAAGTTTAAATACAATATATTTGTCTTGCATTTATATATATATTGGTTTCGCATAACATGCAACTGTAAATCTTCCTTAATTTCACTATAGATTAAGTCACCGGCTAAGTCATATTGGTTTACGTGAACTTATACTCTTTTCCCTATATCAAGTATAATAATATTATATTTTTCAAAAATTGCTTAAATATACGTGTGTGCACTAGGGGTGTAATGGACCCGATTGGTTCAATTCCCATCAAAATCAAACAAACTATGTTGGTTTGGATTGACTCGGTATTGTCGGATTTTTCAATTTTCGAGTTTTCTTGTTAAACTAATATTACTTCAATCTTACTTTGTTAAATTTTTTTAAAATTAATATATGTTTAGTAAAAATTAAAAAAATTAATAAACATATGATCTATTAAAATATATTTATGGGATAATTTTCTTAATAACACATAGTAGTTATTTTTTATCGTCTCACAATAAGTTTTTTTTTATGTACACTTTCAAGGTTAACCGAATTTAATAATTAAACATAAAATTAATATGATACTTCATTATGTTCTATTTGATTTTACATTATCGAAATATGATCTCGTCCAATTCACACCTCAAATCAAGGATATGAGACGGTCGATTGCAATAGTAGTACCCAACAAGAGTCGGGGTCGATTTCCACATGGAGTTATATATGGGAGTTAGGAGTATATATTGTAGTACGTGAATTGAACTACCTCAATTTACACTTCCAAAAATTGGGGTTGTTTCTGTGTTTATTTTAAAATAAGATTACAAAGTTGAGAAATGAAACTAAGGGATTATTTTTGTTGTTTTCAAGTTTTGTAAAAAGCATAGGGTTACGACCGTCACCTAGGTGTTTGCCTAATGGGATATAAACCTTATTTCTTGTTTTGTTGATTGGGGGTGTATTATAGCTATCAACTTTCAATTACCCACTCAATACCTCGCAGTCATTGCGTGATTTTGTCCAATTTAGCTTTCTCAAGTCCAAATGGGTATTGCAAAAAACGGTTGATAAAAGCTCAAGTCAGGTTATTACTATCTCTAGGTTGAACCGTTTAATTGGGATATCAATCTCTCAGTTGACCCAATTTCTTGTTAGCCATGTTTTCCTAGACTAAGTTTCTCTTTCTCAAGTAGAAACTAAGTCAATTAGGCATGAACTAATGTTTGCAACCATTAATTCCACAAATTAAAGCATGAACAAGGCTAAATAATAAATACCCAATCATAAATAAATATTCAATTAAGCACCCATAAAGTTTACACACTAGGATTGGGTCACTACGTAACCCTGGTAAAAGTCTAGCTACTCATGCTTGAAATTGAAGAAATAGAAGAAGAAATGTTAATTAAACTCATATCGTAAAATCAAAATGATAAATTCCATGTTAAAATAACCCAAAATATGAAAAACTACTAAACAAAAGCAAAGAGAAATGGCTACTGTAGTTGCTGATGTCAAAAGTTGACCTAATTTTATGAAACTCGTCTATTTATACAGAGCTGGAAATTTCGGATAAAAATGCCCCTCGGGAGGTTCTGCACTGCACAATTCCATGTGCGGTCCGAAAAAGCTTCATCTTGCCGGAGTTGGGATTCTGCGGCCGCACAATTCTCCACTGCAGCCGCGAGGCAATATTTCTGCGGTCCGGAAATTTATCACTGCCGCCGCAATCTGTTCTTCTGTGGTCCGTATCTTTCTTTCTGCGGGCATAAGGCACTTCTTCTGCGGCCGCACAATTCTTGTGTGGTCCGCAATCTTGAGGGACTTGTACTTTGGAAAAGTGCACACCCCTCTAAAGTTGATTTCCAATTCTTCAATTGCGACCACACAATTCCTTTGCGGACCACATTTTGCTTGGAAGCCTGTTGGGTTTTCTTCATTGTTTGCGGCCGCAGATGAAATTTTGCGGTCCTTACTTTGGAGGTTCTTATGCCTTTTGTTGCCTTGTATTTTGATTACTCCTTTTTTAGTCGTATTTCATCTTGGGAGTCCAACTTCTAACATTTCTGCAATTTTGCACATTTCATCAGTTTCGGGAACACAATTAAACGCTTTTAGGCTAAAACAAAAGCTAAAAGACGCTAATAAGTAGTCAAAATCTGCACTTATCAACTCCCACAATCTTAAGTTTTTGCTTGTCCTCAAGCAAATAAAATAGTTCCCATCTCCACAAGTTTAGGGCCCTTCCATCTAATCAAAGGTGATTCATTCACACAATAATTGCCCATACTACTTATGTATTATCAACAAGGCAACAAGTTAAACTTTTAAGCACATATAATTCTAATGTGACACTTGAGCATCAAGAGTTGACTTTATTCATCAAAGAAGCTCGCTCTTTCATGTAGGTCATTGTGGATCCCAAAATCCTCTTCCTCTACTCTCTGTTTGCCTATCTCTCTCAAGAATTTTAGCACCCAATCCAAAGATTTTCGAAAGGTTCACCCATCTCTCTCAAGAGAATGTCACAAGTACGACTTTAAGTACCATAGACTTTCCCCTTATGTAGGTCGCCACTAATGTAAGCTCACTCGGCTTGAAATAACATATGCCTTTTTTCGGGATGTAATGAAAGCTTTTTGGACTAAGGTTGGATACACTGTGTTTGAGTGGGTTCACTTTTCCTTAAGCACTCCATTTTTCTTGTTCCCGACTCATGCTTTGCTAATTCTTGAGGCACTTTCTTTTCCTTGGAAAACTAGGGAGACTTAACATCACTTTTTCTTGATTACGCCATTCATTTTCTCCCTCTTTGATTTATCCATGCTTTGTATCATTACGTTTCTTTCAATCCCTCCAACTCCTTCACTTATTTACTTTCTTTTGCATTTTTCTTTTTGTTCTTCCCTTTTCTTGCCTTTCCTTCTCATCATTCTTTTCTCTTTTTGTGCCTTGATAATTCTATCAAACTCCTCGTCTCTCCCCCAAATTATATTTTTAGACAATTGTTTCACAAGAGTGTTAAGGAAAGCTCGGGTGCAAAGAGAGGGTCACGACAAAATAGGTAAAGGCTTGTAACATGGTTATCAAATGAGAAAGGTTTGAGGCTCAAATGGGTTGACTAGGGACAACAACATTGACGGGCAATGAAAAACTTCAAGCAAGTCAAGGAAATCCTACAATCACTTCTCAAGCCAAGCAAAACTTAAGATTTTGCCTTGAACGCATTCGAGGCAAGTTCAAGACCATTCGCACGGGTACTTGGACTTGCAACAAAAACATCTCACTTCTTATGTAACTGGATTGTTAAAGAGGATAGAGTCGAGGGCCCACAATGACCATATTCAAGATTGAAAATCACTATGGTTCGATTGAACCACTTGATGATTGCCTAAGTCAGCACAAGGGTCACAAGGTCACTAACTAGAGCTATTTCTTTCCAAAAAACTTGTTTTTAACCATAAGCACGTAGTTAAGTGTGTTGGTACAAAGTGAAGCATGTTTGACTCTTCGAGCATGACTTAATTAGGTCTTTTTATTCATTACTACTACTATTATTACCTAAACACCAAAAACAGACTCAATCTTTTAAGAAGATTGTCACGCCATCCATCGTTAGGAATAGTCACTCGGTTCACACACAAACTACCTTTGGAAATAACTGTGGCATTAAGAAAACTAAAGGCTTATTATCTACTAAAACACAAATAGAAGTTATTAAATAAAAAAGAAGCTACTAATTCAAAAAGAAAGTACTTAGTATTTCAGATGGCCTCCTTTAGACGGTCAAAGCTGGCATTGGCTGAAACGTGACCCAGTCAATCCTGTCATTCATTTCCTTGAAAGCTTTGACTGCATTTTCTCCAAGTCTCAGAATTTTGACCCTTATCTTGGAAACATCTTACCCTGTTTCCTTCGAAATTGTATGGATATCACCAATAGTGGACTGAGTGGCAGCAAAGAGATCTTGGATGTTGGTCGGCTTATTGTCAATAACAGTCAGTTTCTCGGTGAGATCAGGATCACTTACACTGTGATGGGAGATTGAGGTTTTGATCTTGGAGTCAGGTTGAACATTTTTGACTTCACCGTCCTGATTCTTCACCCTTTACACACACATACCCCATACTTGCAAACGCCCTAGAATTATAGGATTCTGACACAATGACAAAATGGTATTCCAATATGGAGATGTTTTGGGATTCTAAGATGTGAGTGATAGCCATACCATAGGGCAACTGGTGGGATCGTCGCTACTCACTATCATGAAATTTATGGCCAGGAAGATAACTTAATCTTGAGTTTGGTCATAAGACAGTAGACAAGAAAAGTATATCTTTGAGAGAAGGTGGAAAATGATCTAGTGTGGGGAAGAAGAATGGTTGCAACAATGTGGGCTAAAACTCGGGTTTCAAAGCTAACATCACTGAGACCTAACTGGTTAGGGAGGAAATCAGAGGGGCACTTAGCAATACAAAATTTTGCTTAATCGAAAGAAATTTCAAAATCACCAGGAAAAGCATTTTTGAAAAGCATTGGAAAACTAGAGCACTTACACAAGAAAATGAATCAAACATGGCACAATCAAGAACAATGCGTTTACCCAGAACTAAGGATTCCAACCTATCAGGCTTACTGGAGCGAAGATTTGCATAAAACATTCTCACTAAGGGTTCAAAGACTTTAGGAGGGGGTAAAGAGAGAAATTTTGACCAACCTTGAAAGACAAAAAGATCCTTTACCTTACAATTCAGGGTTTCCATGACGTCAAGATTGTTGATACCCAATTTTTTTCTCAAATTATTTTAAAATTTGCATTGGTATTTTTCCATAATTTTTCATATTTTTATCAATTCAGTACTCTTATATCCAATAATTATTCATAAATTGCATTACAAATAATTTCAAAATATTTCCTGGCTTAATATATTATTTTAATTCTATTAGGATTTAATCACTTCACAAATTAGCCAATTTGGCATTAATTGGCCATAATTGCAATGACTTTGCAATTATAGCCTAATTATACAATTTACGCTATTTTAATCCAATGATCAGTCATCTTATATTTTAAATGCTAATTAATTACCTTAATTTCACCTATTTAATCTTAATTTCATTTTATATAATTATTAGCTATTTTTATTAATTATTTTTATCTATTTTAGTGGGTATTTAACAAATAGCCATTCTTATTTAAATTATAGCCTAATTAAACCTGGTGCTAACCCAATTAATCTATCCCACTACCCAAGCCTAGTCTCTAAAGCCTACCCGACCCAGGATCTGATTGAATCCTGGTCGTTGATAAAAATTGATCAACGGCACAAAATCGTCCTTACCTTAATTAGTCATAGACGACTACCCCCCCTCCCCCCCATTCATTTCCCCATTCAATCATATCTATCTCCATCTCTCTCTATCTATGGTTCTCTCTAGAACCTTCTCACCTCTCTCATCTCCGATGGACTCTGTCCATCTTCTCCGACCACCTCCCTCATCTCCGATGGACTCTGTCCATCTTCTCCGGCCACCTCCTTCGCCGGAAGCCATGGCCTCTCATCATCTTCTAGCATATGCTTCACCCCACGCCGGTTTGACACTACCCTGAGATCCTCAGGCGAACCTGGAGCGGTTCAACTCCCCCTATGGTCTTTCATGTCATTTTCGTCCATCTCCGGCCAATCGAGTAAGATCTATGACTTTCCGGCTAAACCAGTAATATTTTTGAGGTTTGCTTATCTTTTCCGGGTTCTCTCTAAAACCCTAACTCTTAAAATTTTCCGATTTTTTTAGATCTGTCATAGATCTGTGTATATTGTGAAGTTTTTTTTACATGTTTCCTTCAAAAACCTTCTTTTTTTAAACGTTTGTTCATCTCGAAATTAGGGTTTCATAACCCCTCTTTCAAAAATGATTTTTCCTTCTGCTTTTAGTATCTTTCTATTATCCTTACTATGTTTTAACGATCTATTCAAAGTTTTCCTTTCATCTGACTTATAATGTTGAAAACCCTAGGTTTCTTGGATTCTAAGTATCTCTTTGACTGATATGTTCGTTTAATCTGTATGAACTCTTGTTTCTCATGAACATTTTAAGTTCTCTATGATTTTTACCCTGCTTTGCTCATTAGGGTTCCTGATTTTGTTTTCTTCTGCTTGTATCATGTTCGTTTGTTAATCCCTTTAGTCATTTATTGTATGCTATTATCGAATCCTTGACTCTATGTGATTCTGTGATGACCCAAGGGGTCATTTTATGAATTTAGACTCCGTTCTAGGCTTATTAGCCATAAAAATATTAATTTAAACTATCTCGATTTCCGTGCGCAGTTCGGTCTCCTTCTAACGGAAGGCAAGGGAAGGCATTTTCTCCTTCATAGAAACCCGCCGACCTGACACAGATAAGGAGTTAATTCAGAAAGCGATAAAGGGCGAGACCAAATGAGGGAATCATGATACTTACGAGGCGGAACCTTCGGTCCATAACGCTTATGAAAGGAAGACCAATCACGAATCCCCATGACATGGGGCAACACGGGAGCCAGCCAACCCTCCATGTCCCGAACAAAGGAGGGAGAACGCTTTAGAGCTGAAAATAAGAAGGCGGTAAAGGTATCAGAAGCCGAAAAGGAAAGAAAGTAACAAAGAACGAATGGCGGAAGGCACAAGAAGACACATACGACTATAATTCCACTTCTCAGGAAACCCGGTCGGGTCCGCCACCAAATGATCAGTTCTAACAAAGAAATATTTAAGCCAGAACAGCTGACTCGCCTTATCGTCCATACCGACCACTAATCCTTTCGTTCCACGGTTCTGTAGGTGTATCAGGGTGCCTTTGAAGAAAGCAGGCAAGAATAGGTGCAATAAGTGGCGAAGGGCGACCTCGCAACCAGCCAGTTCCGCATATTTAGATTGCATCAAGAAGACCTTATATAGGTAAGGAGCAAGTTACGCCAGGAAAACGTCATAGAAGCGACAGAACTCTTCGGCTAACCGTAGTAGAGGCAAAGTGTAGCCAATCGCAAATGGGTAGGCGTAGAAGGCACAGAACCAAGGGAGGTGAACCTGAACTGTATCGCCCCCCACATGGATGATCTCGATGCAAGAAGGGATGCGGTATTTAGACCGCATCTCAGCCAAGTAGGTCTCCCTCGATTCAGAAAGCTCAAGTTCGGGAGCAGGCCCAGGTCCTTTAGGAAAATCGTTCCTAGCCGCAGGGTTTTTGGGCACCACCTCTTCAACGGTGGGGAAACTATCATCTCCCCTAACCGAAATCTCCTCATCAGTAGGAAGAATATCCACTGACAAAGGAGTGGTGTCAGAAATATCATCGTGACTATGAGGAGAAGTCGACATGATAATTAGAATGATTCGAGCAACAACGTGGAAGACAAGATGGGTGATCAAGAAAGGACTTGAAGACTGGGAGTGAAGGGGTTACAGGAAGCAGAAAAAAGATGCACCAGCAAGAATGAGTATCTGAGAAGAAAGAGAAAGTGAAAATTTCAAATGAAAAACCCTTCCTCTATTTATATGGTTGGGTGGCATCAAAATCGAGACCAAAAGCTACCTGTATCACAAGAATCGAAGCACCAACAGTGCTGAAACTGCATTAGAAAGACGCGTAATGATAACGCGCGTGACAATGACAGCATCTGACGTCACCTGTGCCAATCACAGCCTTGACAGGCATTAATGACCTGATTTCGACCAAATTTCTCTCATAACGAGCATGGAGTAGCCTGCTAATCAAGGACAAAGGGGCCACGACCTTGATAAGCGGAGGGACTAACTGTATTGGTCGAAATTTGAACCAAACTTAATGACTTCGTTGGTCGTGGTCGAAGTCTAGGTCGGCTAACATTTGGAGGCGAAGGGTCTTTCTCGAATGACGTTGACAATTAGGTCGAGTAGAAGAATTTATAATAACGGCAGGACAGTTTAGGTTAGGAAGAGAGAATATTCTTTCCCATGTACTTTTTAGGGTTTCTAAAAAGTGTTCCCAATATATATGAAGAGAAGGAGAGAAAAAAAAGGCATCGGAAACTCTCTGAAAGAACACTTTGTAAGATCGACTATTGAAGAATATACATCTCTTGTCTTTTCTATTGATTCTCAAACTAAAAGACACCTTTTCGTATACAAGATCCAAGAACCTAGTATTCCACCCAAGCTTCTTATCACTTGCATTACTAACAAAGAGCTAGTTGACTCTTAACATTCGATATTTTGGGCGAGATATCCTTTGATATTATATTTAGCGTCACTGCATGCATTGAATCTACATACTCACTTGTGTATTCATTATAATTCATCATCATTATCTTTGCCTAGCATTTATTGTCACAACACTCTGATTCATTCTGTTTATCATCAAATTCACAGATCTGACAGTCATTAAGCTTAGCTAGGATTAACCTCCCATTTCATTCATTAAATCTCACAAAGAAAGGTTTATCACATTTTTGGTAAAATAGACACGTGCTACAATGAGAGTCACTTGAACATTAGTAATGTCTCATTTGACCTCCCTGGGGAGGTAGTTTCTACTATCAATTCTATGTTTGTTAATCCCAACTGTGGGAATCTGGATAGGATGGTTTGGAACCAAACTGATAGTCGCCTCTTCTCAACCAAAACTACGTATACCCTTATAATAAGTCTGAACCATCATCAGGACCACAACTCTAGGAAAGACTTCAACTGGGCATGGGGCCAAGAATTTCCCAACAAGATAAAATACTTTCTTTGGTTAGTAACCTATGCTAGGCTCCCTACAACTATATACCTCCACTCAAGTGGTATGAATCTAAACCGCATGTGCTTCATCTGTAACAATGAGGAAGAAACCATTGAACACCTGCTCTTCAAATGTGACAATGCTAACCAATGCTTGCAGAAGTTAGCTGAGCAAAGCCATCAGCATCCCAAACCTTGTAATTAGCCAAGCAAACTGGTGCACACTCTTAACAAGGTTAAGCACCAGCCCTTCAATGACATTCTCAAATGGGGACACTTAATCCCTTTTTGCCTTTGGCAAATTTGAATAATCAGGAACATCAACAACTTCAACCATATGAAGGATCCTGTTTCCTTTAGAGTGGCCACTAACAAGGCAACATAATTCTTGCACATAACAATAGGAAGAAAAGAGCCCAGACACAATACTATTATCTTTATTAAATGGTAGTCCCTAGGAAGGGGTTGTTACAAGCTAAACACTGATAGTGCTTACAATTAAAAAGATAAAACAGGGTGGATATGAGGGGTAATTAGAAACAACAATAAGGATTGGGTAACATGGTACATGGAAAAAATCAAGTGCACAAATACCCTCCATTACGAGCTAACAGCTTTCTTGCAGGGCTAAAAATGACAATATCAAACAATCTAGTGCCCTTAAAGGCCACTGTGGACTCAAGAGGTAATACAATGCGTAAGCAATGGTCATCTGATATATGATTCCCTGGTTTGTGAATGCAGTTCTCTCCTAGCAGCGGTGGGCCATCCACTAGTAAACCACACATTCAGAGAGGCAAATAGAGTGACAAACAAGTTGGCAACAAAGGCAGGGAAGCATTTGAGAGAAGGAATAAACTTTCTAGTAATTCCTCCGATGTTTGTTAATGAGTTACTATGGGCAGACACCCTAGGAATTATTTTTGAAAGAAATGTTAAAAGTTGTAATATTGTAAATGTAGCATTCAGACAATATAATGAAAATAAATTTAATCTTCTACACTCAACTACTCCCGCTTATCCTAATTCATCGTTGTATTCATGAATAGTATATTATATACATTCATATAATATATTTAATAGATACTATAGATCTACTATATATATATATATATATATATATATATATATAAACTATACTATACGTACATAATATAAATAATATACGTTGAACATTATTCCAAATGTAAAAGGGTATATAAATATTGTGTTTGCGTGCGCATATATACAAGGGCGGCTCAAGCGTACGTGAGGCTTAAGGCGAAAGTTTGATATGGGGACTAAGTATTTATAGGAACGTTATAATATGTACTTTTATTTAAAATCTATTTTTCTAGCTATTGGTGCCAAGATGTTTTAAATAACCGGATGCATATTTTCTTGTTGACATATTTATATTTTTAAAAAAATTAAACAATATGTACAAAGTAAAATTAATAAATAATAAATTACTAGTGAAAATAACCGTAGAGAAAGTTAGAATGATGTTACCCAATGACTGACTGATTCAAGAAGTTTGAAGACTTTGATTCCAAAATATGTAGTTGTTGCTCTTGGAGTCTTGGAGAAAGAAAGAAAGAACTAAAAAAATGAGCATGAATAAAGAGGAACGAAGAAGATATGTCTTCTAGAATATAGGACTGAAATGAAATTGAAATATTGGTTGGGATTACTTGGGAAGAAGAGTAAAAAGTAGAGTTGTCAAATCAAATGAAAGTGACAACTATTTTTTTGCTATTTTAAGCTTTACTTTATTAATATATCTAAAAGTTTTTCATTCTTTTTATATAAAAGGTACAAAAGTTTTATATATATATATATATATATATATATATAATTTAAATAAGCCCTCTGTTATACTATTAGAACAACCAAACCCCTGACGTTATATTATTAAGCACAAATACCCTTATTTTAAAAGATGGGCCACGTGACAACATCAAAATCATCCGGTTAGATTTAGTATGGATCCGACCCAACCCATTACCCAACTCGATCGAACCCTTCTCTAAGTTTCTTCCCTTCTCAAAAATACAAATCAATTGGGCATAAAATCATTACATCGGTAAAGAATCGGTGACAGACTATATCGACACAAATCCTTAGAAGTTCTTCAAATTCCTCTTCCTTGTCAAAGTTATTGTTATAACTTGTTAAAACTCTTTTGCTGGAAATTGATTGCATCTGACTTGCTATTCGTGTAAAAAATATTCAAAAAATTAAAATGGAGTATATGGAGTGTAATACTCCATTTTTCAATTTGGATGAGCTAAGAGCTTTCGTCAACGTATTGGTGTGTTTAACCACCCCAACTCCAGTGGCCCAGTTATTGGCTCGCGTTTATTTTCTTCTTCGTCGTCTTCGTCATCGTCCTCCTCCTCGTTTTGTCCATTCTGTTTACATTGGCTTTTGCCATTTTCCATGGCCAACTGCACGCTCTTCACTTCTATGTATCTCGAATTCTGGTAACTCCTCTGATCTAAATGTAATCATTCTTTCCTGCTGCATTCGCTTCCTCCGTCGTTATGCCCGTCGTTGCCGGTGCTAGGATTTGAGGGTACGACGTTGTATCACTGTCCAAGGAAATTGATTACAGTTCTGTTTGGAATTTTGTTCCTTGAGATTTGTTTTCTTAAAAATCGGGTCGGCCCATTATGGGGTGGGTTTTTAGATTCAAAATTGGGAATGTGTTATTTGTGTTTAAGCTTGCCACGTGGCATTCCGTCTAAAATAGGGGTAAAAATGATCAATAGTATAACGGTAAGGTCTCAATTAACCTAATAATATAACATAGGGCTTATTTAAATTATTAATGATAGTAGAGGGACAGATCAGACCCTTTGCCGATAGATATATATATATATATATGTGCGCGCGCAAGGATATTATAGCTTGGAAGGCCAAAGGAGAAAGGAGATTGTTTAGGAAATAATTGATTGCAATTTATATTGATTTTTTTCCTATTACCCTAAATAAGGATAATCTCTTATTTTTGGGTGTTTGGTTTAGTTGGAGACTGCACTATTATGTAGGCAATCTACAGTATTTGAGGTATAACGTGTACTATGTTTTTGTCGTAGAATATGTTAAAAATTATGAAATATTTTTGAATCCAGGAGTAACTATGAAAATGCCCCTTTCTTTTTTTCTTTCTTAGGGCCTATTTGAACAAAACATCACAACCTCAATAAAAGAATATGATAAGGTAGTAGTATAAAATACTGGAATAAGATAAATTAGGAAAGTTTACTCCTTATCTTGTCCTCCTTTGTGTTGGGCCCAAATAGGAATTTAATTAACCCTTTCGGTTCATAATAAGTGACCAATTTACTTTTGACACACCCATTAAGAAAATAATAAATTTTATATAAAAATATTTAATATGATTAAACTATTCCTAATTAAATATTTAATGTAAGGAGTAAGAAAACTTTTTAAGAATATGTACATAACCATAATTTTATAAAAACAAATTGAATTTTTTCTTGATTATATAAATAGACACTTATTTTAGACCCAAAAAAAATTGGTTTGTGAAGAAGAGGGAGTAATAGTAGACTCACAAAGACATCATAATCAAGGCACGAGGAAGCAGGAATTTATGCAAGAGAAATCAAAAGTAGCAATGTTTGAACATCCTTTGCTACTTCACTAGAATTTTCTCTGATATATAACTAAACGAATTGAATTCCCCTTTCTTAAACCTATATGCTTCCCATCTTAGTTTAAAAACCAAATAGGAGTATTACCAAAATATTTAACCTCAACGTTTATGCTTACTCCAGATTGGTATGGCGCGCTCGCACAGCCTCAGGACTCTGTTTCAAAACCTCAGCCAACTTATAAACGACCATCTCAAACAGCACAAACATGGCTCCTTCGTATAAACTCCCCATCGGAAGCAGTGGCCTTTCCTGCTCCACGTCACCAACGTTATCATCAGCCATTGTCTGAGCAGGAATATGAGCAACCACACTCGCGTACTTCACAGAAGATCCGGATTCGGGCTGAGCTGTCAGCAACAGCACACGAGAACCGTTGGATTTCGCCACACCACAGATTGCATCCACAGTGGAGAAACCTCCTGGGCCGGCGGAGGCAATTAGGAGGTCCGGCGGCCCAATTGGAGGAGTGTTCATGTCGAAGACGCAGTGGGCTGATAAACCCATATGGAAAAGCCTCATGGATAGGGCCTTCAGCATTAACCCTTCACGGCCCACGCCGTACACGAACACCTTGCCGTTGCGGGTAGCAGTGGCTGCGATTTCTTGCACCAGAACTTCCAAGGCAGGGGTTCTTGTGGTGGTGGTGGAGAAGACAGAGCTTATCTGATTGCATATTTTGGAAGCTAGTAGAGTTGACTCTGTTGGCTTTGATTCCGCCATTTGACACCAAACTCTCTCGGCTCCCTCTGCAATTTCTACTATCTAGTCACTTATTCAACAGTGGATAAATCCAACTCTAACGCATTGTCCAGTTGTGGCTACGCCTGTTTATATTGATAGCAATGATTTTAACTCCAAATGGATAGATATTAGTCGCTACTAATATAAAGTGTTCGCTAAAACGGCCCAAAATACTCTTAAGAGTAATGTTATTTGCTTTAGACCAAAGCTACATGATTTCCCAAAAGGCCTCACCGTTGCGCATGCTGTCTTCAAAGCTACTAATAAATTGGAGTCCACCAAACCATTGGTTGTATACTAGTTATTGGGCTAAAATTGCTCGTGAGAACTTGTGATATTATCCGTTTTAGATCAAAAAAATTCTCCAAAACCTCACAGTATTAAGAGTATCCAACACTATAAATATATACTAGTACTATTTTATTTTATTTTACTTTTCATGTGAGACTTTATTCTTATTCAAATCATTTTATTTAGGTCTTCGGAGTATTAAAGGTAGAGTTAAAATATTACTATACTCCCTCCGGTCCACAATAAGTGACCACTTTTCTTTTTCATTTTGGTCCAAAATAAGTGTCCTTTTATATAATCAAGAAAGAATTCAATTTGTTTTTACAAAATAGTCCTTATGTACATATCCCTAAAAAGTTTTCTTACGCCTCACATTAAATATTTAATTAAAGATAGTTTAGTCATACTAGGTATTTTTGTATAAAATTTAGTATTTTTTTAATGAACGTGGCAAAAGCAAATTGGTCACTTATTGTGGACTGGAAGGAGTAGTAGCTAGTATTTATTGCAGAATTCTTTAATATACGAGTGAAAAAATCCACTAATATATCCAATCTATACTACAATATTTATCTGGCGAACGGAATCAGTTCCGAAACATTTTACAATGTAAAAAAACAAGAAACCCCTTGTTTTACATTAACTTTACTACTCTAATTGGGTAAGTATTAATTAAGTTAAACCTTCAAGAAAAAGATAGCACGCAATTTGGACAAAGTTACTATGTCTTTCTGAAGATGTGCACAAAAGTAATATGAACCCGGAGGTATTATAAAATACTGGAAATACAATAACACCGAAAACAGTTTCAGGACATTACACAGAAAACTAATGTAAACGTAACTAAAAGTTACAAACTCAATAAGGTAAACTGCAAAATGCAGTGTATGAAAATTTGGATTTCAGAAATTATCTAAGCCAAAAAATGATGGCAGAAACAGAAATCTAACTGAAGATGTGCCATTCGATATGTCAGAACTTTATCATCGTAAAGGTTAAGACCTTTATACATTTACAAACAGAAGTAGAGCAGATATAAACAGAAGGAGCATGGAAGTAAAATCAAATCAACAATGTACTTGTGGTTGATCTAAGCTCGATGGGCTGGGAAAGAGTACTATTTCGAAGTGTCCATGCTGCCTTCCTCAATCTCTATGTCCTTAACAGCAGTAGTCAATGATGATGATGAATCAGACCTCCCGTCCCTTTTCTCAAGATTCTCATCCTCACCGTCTGAGGCTTCTTCAAGAAAGGAGCCCTTTCGACGGAGTTCTTTGACTCTCCTATACTCATCATAGTGTGCTCGCCTGTGCTCCTTGAAGCTCTTTCCCTTTTCTGATCCAGAATCTGTTACATCACAGAAAATTTATAAATAGGGTTTGCATTCAATATAAATCATGAACCAATTGCAACAAAACTACCAGTACACAATACACCTGAGAAAAGAAAAGAAATAAACCGGGGTGGGCCGGAAGGTTGCGTGTGTGTGTGGAGGAATCGATCATTTGAAAGGCCTCGGTTGATCAATTAATGTATGGATAAGGCTAAAACTCAGAAGTCAATGACCCCCTCTCCCTGCCTCTCATCCAATCCAACCCCCACTCATCAAATCAAAAGGAAATGATAAAAGAGAGAGAGAAAAAAGTGAAGAAAAAGCTGATATTGGTCAAAAAGAAAAGGGAGGTGAAAAGTAACTGAATGCACAATATAATAGCATAATGCTTTTTTCTCCTCCTTGATAACAATATGATAACGTAGTGTCTGAGCAGAAGTATGTTTTTTATGGAACACAAAAAAGAATGTCAAGAAGCTAATACCTCTGACAAATTTAACAAATGTGAAAATACTAAGAATTCCAGAAGTACATGAACCAATGTATATTTGAATTTGTATACAGACAGATCAAATTAAACCTGTATCATCTTGGTCCATGACATCAGCTTCATCCTCAGATGATGTCCAGCCAGACCGTTGGGATTTATTGTTACTGGAAGAAGCCACCTCATTCAATGCACTGCGTATAGCTTCTGCATGTACTGCATCACCATTGCCTTCCTCAAAACTACCCCGTATAGGAGATAAAGATCCTACAACATCAACAAAGTCAGCAAAAGTGAGGACAAATAAACTTGCACAGATAAAGCAATTTTATTTTTTGATGAAGTAAAAAGATTTAAGCAATATTTTTATGATATGAAAATTTAAGCAATATTAGCTACCAGATTACGTAGACATAAATATTTCTCTCCGAATACAGATGAATAAGTTATTGTTCACCAAAAAGCAGGAACACTAAGGTACATCATCTATTAGCCACACCTTTTTTTATAAGATATGTATTAGCTACATTACATGAAATCTTCATGCTTCCTTAGGAATTTCATATGGATCCTTCAAGATAAAAAACAACATAGCTACCTTGAGTCCATACTCATCTAATATTCTACCTGAGTTCATGCGGTGGACACAAGACTTGTAAGGAGGAGTACTAGCCATATAGAATATATACAACAACAAAAAACCCAGTTTGATCCCAACATGTGGGGTATGGGGAGGGTAGTCTGTACGCAGACCTTACCCCTATGCAGGTAGAGAGGCTGTTTCCAATAGACCCTCGGCCCAGGAAGAGCAAAATACATACTTATGTAAAATCTGTTAGAAATGGGAAAGAGAGCACTTATCTTTTGCAAGATTTTCATGTTGTTTATAAGTTTGTAGGTTAAAATATTGATTTTTTAGAAGTTTGGGCAGGCTGAGCCAAGGGCTGCCTAAATCTTTCTCAAGGAACATACATGTCGGAATTTACTCCCACTAGGCCCATATCCTAGAATCCTGAAACCGCACATCATGAACATGGCGAGACCAAATCTAACATCTTATGAGTATGACGAAAGTCTCATTCCAAATAAACCGTGCATAGCAAGACCAAAAATCCTAAAGCTTTCAAAATGCATACAATAGTTACATACTAGGTAATTAAGCCACAATACCAAACTAGTTGGGTTGGATATATACAAAGAGATTCATTTACCCACGTTTTTGCACAAGAAATTTAATTTCATATTCTTTTCATTGAAATAGACCCATTAATCTTGCTTGTATAAAAATGAAGAAAAAAAACTCAATTACATAGAGTAACTACATCATGTTTTACCTATCCATTGCATATGAGACCCTTGCAAATGCAAAAGAAAGGATTGGAAAGAATCAAGGAGAAAATAAAATTACGAAATGTCCCTAATAGTGTCAATTAATTCTCTTAATGAGAGGTAAGAAACTGTAGCAAACTAACGAGGATTAGGCTCTAATAAAGGAAAAAAATACCAGAACAAGTATGTGTTCGATGAAGTGGTGGAAATCCCTCTTGTAAGATCAATTTTAAATGATTTTTTTTTCAAATCACGATTTTCCCATACATAATGATATAACAAACATCACGCCATTATTAGAAGCAGCTCCTGAAGCTCCAAGTACCAAAACATAATGGTATTAGCTCTAATATTTGACCACCAACACATTATAGAAGGTTTAGCGCCAATGGTGTAGAGATACTGAGAAGACTACACATCAACTTTGGGATTTGGAATTTGAAAAAAATATACAATCACCCTGACCTAAATATCCACAAAAAGCAAATTAAACAACAGAGATACACGATGCATCAGTAGCATGAATAAAATTCACTCAAAGAGTAAGCACCACAGAAAGAAACTATTATAATATTTCCAAGACTACTGCCAAATAATCCAAATAAGTTCAAATCTTAAAATATTTCCTCCCAAACCATCACTCTCATGGAAGCTAATCAAAGGGGGGGGGGGGGGGGGGGGGAAAGAGGGGGGGGGAAAAAATACTGGTGAAAAAAAAAAAAAAAAAAAAAGAAATT
>ML259477.1:26670-93325 GCA_005239495.1 Nicotiana undulata | reverse complement strand
AAAACGTCCTCGGGGGGACGGGGCGGAGGGGGGGGGGGGGGGGGGGGGGTGAAGATCAGTGAGTGCATAAATCATCTGGTAAAAGATAGAAAAAGAAGACTAGCAATTGCATAAATCCAGGTCAATACACTAAGGGGTCGTTTGGTAGAGTGTATAAGAATAATGTTGAATAGGGTGTATTAGTAATATTGGTATTAGTTATGCTGGCATTAGTTATGCTGACATATTTCTTATCCATTGTTTGGTTTGATGTATTAAAGCATTGCACAATTTCTAAAAGAATTATTTATTTACAAAAATACCCTCATAATCAGTCCATCACTTTATCTTTTAAAAGAAAGATATGTTGATGAATGTTTTTATATGAAAAGGGTTAAGAAAATTGTTTGATTTGTTTACCTATATTGTAGTATAGAATTGAATATTTATTTATAAAAAAGAAAATATCCTAAGTTTTATTACTTATTTAATCGGGATATAATTTTATTTCCCACTTTCAAGAATTATTTCAAACTTGCATTAATATAATAGCATTTTTAATCAAGCATAAACTTTGAAGGACGATTTTGTCTTTAACTAAGCTAATGCATGCATTAAAACCCAATGCATTGTTAATACCATGGTTTCTTATGAATTAGTTATGCATAGGATAATACCAAATAGGCTAACTAATGCATAGGTTCAAAAGTGTACCAAACAAGGTATTATTAATACACAAAGCTAATGCATGCATTAGTTTATCCAATGCATCCTACCAAACGACCCCTTATGCATCCTACCAAACGACCCCTTATGCATCCTACCAAACGACCCAATTCAGCATTACTAATTCACCCTACATTCTACATTACTATTCAGCATTACACTCTATATTACTAATACACCCTATTCAGCATTACTAATTCTTACTAATCGTTTTTCATCTATCTATAAACCTATCAAGCATCAAAAGTTTTCAAAAAGATTGATTGGCATGTGAAAAGCAGGAACACAACACGCCACCACATTATTTGATCTAAGAAATTGCATGACACAGAAAATAGACAAGTTAGATAAACGGGCACGAAGGAAAAGAAGAATTGATTTCACGAACATACCATCAACATCGATCATGCGGTGATATGGTGTCTTTGGTTCAGTTATTTTCTGCCTCACTGGTTTATTTGCCTCAATTTCTCCCAAATTTGACTCATCCCACTTTACATGTGCTCCCCTTCTACACCACGACAAAATGTTCAGAGCAATTAAATTTCTGTTACTAACACTAATGCAAGCAAACAAATAAGCTTTGTTTTTTCAGAAAGAACAGGTCAAACAACTACAAAAATCATGATGCAAACGCAACATTTAGCGTCAGCCCATACCCCAAAAATAAATGTGCTTGCAATAATTCTCTCAATGTATTAAACACACTAGGGAAGATACAGGAATAAGCATGAACACATAGGCTTTGGGGCCAAAGAGCACATTCAGTCTAACTGCAGGCTACTTATAGGAAAGTAATATCTGTACAATATTTCTTTTCTCCATCTTGTCTGCATGACATTCATTAGCACCAGAATTGAAGTTTTAAGTGAATGCAAGATGTATCGAAAATAGAATTTACATAACAAGAAAAGACATTACTTCATTTTCGCAAGATGACCCAATCCTTCAAGCAGTTGCAGTCAAATTGAACCCTGCACCAACAAAAGAGAAAGCATTGTCAAACATTTTAAATTAAAAAAACAAAGTACTCATATTGGTTCAAAAATGACCTTTGAGAATGTTCTACTTATTTACCAACATTTACTATCCATTTCGACTCCCCCTCCTCTCCCCTTCCCCTCCCCCTCCCCCACACAATTTTTGGTCGACAAATTGCTCCGGATTTTTTATAACCGAAAAATGTCCTAGGACCAGTGCGCACACTTCGAAATTCAATGGATAATGAGGCCGCCCCTCTATCCTTCTCCAAGTAAATACCCACACATCACGTGTCGTGCTCTTACCACTAGAATAAAGCCCCGTGGCACAAATTGCTAGTTGTTTCATAGATAACAGATAGTAGTTTTTACTACTATGTATTTTTCATTTGGAAGGTGTAGGGATGCCAAGCACCATTATATTACATACAAACATGCTAAGATATGAGATAATCATAAGCTCAAATTAATCATTCACTTGTTTGATTAATTAGGACAATTTCAGTAAATGATTTGAGATATATGAGTCTAACCTAAGAACAGGAAATTATATGAAATATTTTCTCTTGCCCTCTTTTCCGAAAATATTTCAGAAAAAATTGATCATTAATCCTAGAAGGCAAAATAACCATCATAATTTTTGGTAAAAACGCAGATTAACTCATAAATGAAAACAACAAGATCGCAGACAAGGAATTTCTTCATGCAGTAGAACAGATACAACAAATTGCAACCAAATTTACACTTCTGGATTAGGTTTTCTTTTTCCTACGAAAGAATGCATACGAGAGATTCTGGAGGAAGAGGAAAGGAGAGAGAAATAGATAAACATACAGTTCGATGTCGTCGGGGAAAGAGACCGGAAGGAGCCTGCCGCAGAATGATGGCCGTTTAATGGATTTGAACGAACAAAAGAAAATAAATATTTTCAAAAGAAAGAAAGAATAAACAAGGCGAGCCGATGAATTAAGTTCGGACTTATCTTATAGCGACGTACACGTAAAATGATTTATTAGACGATCAATATCAATTAAACATTGCTTAACAAAGTTAGAGCCCGTTTGGATTAACTGATTTAAAGTAGATGATAAGTATTAGGGGCTGAAATCATTTTTAAGTGCCGAAACTTATTTAATAAATAAGTAGTTATGTGTTCGGATACAAGTTTGAAATTGATAATAAATTACTGCAGTATTTGATAAAATGTGTTGATAAGCTCTTTTTCTATTAAAATGACTTAAATAACCTTAGAACTGTTTACACTTATACGAGCGTAATTTCTTCAAAATTTTAAATTCAAGATCGATTCAAATACAAAATATTTATTTGTCTTTATTTTAAATACAATTGTGCTTAGATAAGATAACTTTTATGATAAATATAATTTATTTTATGATAAGCATATAATCATAAGTTGTAATAATTAATAAATTGACAAAAGTTTCTCGGTAAACAATAAACCTAAATAGGACAAAACATTTGAAGAGAAACAAACATTGTCTTCGTCACCACAACATTTACAAAGCAATACACCAAAAATTTGATATGTCCTCATTTATTACATACAGTTCAAAGATTAATACACATTACATTGATACAAATATGCAAAGGAATAGAGAATTTGCTTTTTTAAATAGTCAATGAGAATTGTAGACTTGAAGAGGCGGGGTGATTATCAATGTATGAGTTTTGTTCTAAAAAGAAATATTTTAAGGATAAAATAGTAAAAATCTTGGTCAAACTTAAAGTGCTTATAAGCTAAAAATTCATAAGCTGGGGGTGACGAGCTTATGGTTTTTAGCTTATTTTTGACTTATAAGCACTTGGCTTATCAGAACTTTTAACTTTACCAAACGCGTAGATAAACCAAAAAATGCTTATAAGCTAGTTTGACCAGCTTATAAGCTTAGCCAAACACCCTCTTAATTACTACTCCATGTCTTATTAGTAAATTACCTTTTTTGACAAAATTACCGGTAAGTACCCTAATTATTATTAAAACGACTTGATAGCGTAACTAGAAGTAAACTTAGCAGTTGTTTGGATTGGCTTTTAAGCTGGTCAAATCAGCTTTTAAACACTTTTTAGTTTTTTTCAGTGTTTGACAAAGTCAAAAAAGTACTTAAACTATGTTAAAAACTGCTTAAAATAAGCCAAAAACAATACCTTGGACAACCCTAACTTATTGCTTTTTGGTCCAGGCAATTAGAGACTACATAAAAAATGGAAAACTCCCATATTTTCATGTGACTTTCACTTGCCGTTTGGTGCTTTTATTATGTTGTGGTATGGAGTTAGTAGTAATAATTATTGTTAAAGCGACTAGAAACTAAACTTAGAGGCAACATAAGAATTGGAAAATTGAAAATGCCCCACCTTTGCCTGTGACCATCACTTAGCGTTTGGTACTGGTATTACTGTGTTGAAGTATGGAGTTAGTAATAATTTTTCATATGGTTTTCAAAGATAAAGTTAATTAATAGAATGGAAATTAAGTTATATTAAACAATTTGGACAGAGGGACTCTTCATCAATTTTAGCTCATACAAGCTGTAAAAATAGTGGAGAAACTCGATCAAGTAATAAAGTTAAACTAAATAGCTTGACTCATTTACTACTTAATTAGTACTTAGTTCAGTGATCAGTTGCCATTCTCCAACTAAAGTTGCCTTTTAGGTACAGTTCTTGACCAAAATTTTTGAGGCACAAGGATTTGGATCCCTTCAGAAAATACTTTTAACAGTTTTTTTAGCTTTTAGTGAAAATGGACGAAAACAGCTGCTCGAACTAGTGACAAGTGTTTCCCAATCAAGAAAAATACACAGGAAACAGGCACTCCGGCCGCGAATAATTTTTTTACATCATAGTTTTTACTGCAGCTCTAGCTGCCTTAAGAATTTGAGTTCACAGTGGAACACCCTGATGCTAACATAGCACTGTGTTACAAATTACAACACTACTACAAGCTAGGTTGAACTTCCTAAACTAAGTTACAATCTATAATAGTCTATTTCAGTAAAGTGGTGAAGGCCGACGAGGACCAAATTTTGTAAACCAACAATTTTGATATGCGTTGGGGGCTGCGACTGCAGGCTGTTGCTTGTACAAAGCCTTTTCAGGTGCCCCCAAATGTGAAAGATTGGCCTTGCCAAACTCTTCAAATCTGATGTTTGGTAATACTAAGCCATTATTTCCTTGGAACTGTGATGAAGTGAATTGCTGCTGTACTATCTTCTGAGAGCATAATTCGTCCCCTATTGGTATTTCACCAGTAAGAGTCTTGACCGCGAACATGAAGCAAGGATCTGCCCATATTTCATCTGAAGGTAAACCCACAGTGGAAGGAGTATTAACAGAAGACATGCTCGGACTAGGACCTGGGATCTTATCCACTTCCTTTTCATTTATGACCGGAGTTGTGCCAGTTAGAGTTTTTATTGCAAATTCTATGCATGGATCCGTCCAAATATCACTTAAAGATGACTCGAGAGCTGTTTCACCTTTCTTATCACCTTTGCAGCTAGCAAGGTTAGTATTTGCAGGTTCAGCTGGAGAAGGTAGTTCTCGCTCCTTTAGTGGTAAAGTAACAATGTCTTGTTGCCCTTTGCTGGTCACACTCCCAATTTCTATCTTCTTATTGATGGTATTACCGGTTAATGCCGTTGCAACATGCTTACTGGTATCAATAAAATTCATAGGGTTATCAGTGGTGGCAGCTTGTGTCTCCTCCTGTCTTACTGTAGCTAGATGGGCTTGATTATTAGTTTGGAGCTTAAGAGATGTATCAGCTTTAATACCAGCAAGCCGTTTTGATTTTCTGCGAGGCAAGTTCATACCCTTTTTTCGTTTACACGGGATTGTTTTCTGGTCATGCTTTTCCACACCATCTCGTGATGGCTTTTCTTGATTTTCTCCACTTAGAGGATTTGAAACAAATTTACCATCATTCTCCTTTTCTTGTTCTTGTCCACTTACGGGATCTGAAACAACTCTACCATCATCCTCCTCTTCCGCATTCTCTGGTACAGCACCTCCTACACCTGAAATATTTCTCATTTCCATATTAAAAACATTCATTTTGATAAACTACTAAAAAACACGTGACATGCCTAAACGAAGTTATCTTTTTTCTTTAAAAGTGTGCCTGTATTTGAATTTTGACATGAAATGATATCTTTTGAGATTCTAAGATTTGCAATATCAAAAGAATTTCTCATATTAAAAGCTTTTCCCCCAAGAATTACAGCAGTAAACTAGTTCTTGAATTCATGAGGAAATTTGTAAGAGAGGAATGGAAGGAAACTTGCAATAAATAGATGACATAAGAGCATAAATAAAGCATTAAATACTCCATATCAAACTGAAACAGTAGAACTTTTGAGTAATACCTTCAAAGGATGATATACTGCCTACTACACAACTGGAATGCGCCATATGTTCAGCACCCAACTTCAGCTTCTGCTTCGATTTAACTTCCTTGCCAGATGCATCGCTGTCTAGCGATGTATGCTTGTCAGCTCCAGCAGTAAACTAAATACCAGAAACAAACAAAAAGATTAGATCGTGAAGAATTACCATAGAGAATTTGAAGCATTGCTAGTGGTTTGAAGTCTTGCTCACGAGTTTCATGTGTGGGGAGGGTGTCCTGTTTGCAGTGGTAATCAACAATTTAAAATGATTATAATAAGATAGGGAGGTTGTGAAGCTTTTTTATTTGATGAAGAATGCACTGTGTTAAGAGTCTGATCTCCTCTGCTATTTTTACAAAGAAAATGGAGACCAGAACATGCTACAGATCTGAGATCACCGACAAACGTTTAGAATGACAAAAAGACAACGGAAAGAATGATCTTTTGTAAGAGTTTTCTCCTCTCAAAGTTAGATTAGATAATATCCAGAACCTCACAAAGTTTCTTAGAGTGAGGTGTAATCAGTTTGTTTAAGGATGTCTAAATAAAGCTTGTAGGATATGAACTGGACTCTTTTCTAAGGCCAAGTCGGTGAAAAATACAAGTATCACCACTTCCACAAACATAGATATCAGGATCTGCAATTCACTACTTGTCTAAATTCCAGTAATTTGAGGTGTAATGTCACCATACAATTTAATTTTCTTTGACACCACATTTCTTCAGATAATTACTATTTACCTCCATAAATCATTGTAAACAGGAGGTCTCGTATTATAACTAGCTTATGAAAACCTATGATCTTTTAACTACCATAAAGGATAATACCAGTAAATGAAAACTAACATGTGAAAAACATTCTCACTTACAGTTGAAAAAGGTTCTCCCAGTTCTGAAGTCCCAGGACACTGATCCCTGGACTTGGATTCAGATCTTCCTGACTCTCTAGTTTCAAGGAACCGAGAAACTTCCTTCATAGAGCGGAAAGTGTGTCCACTGACAGGGTCAGTATAATACTGCAAAGGTAATTCACTAATTGCATTACAACATACTCCAAGTAGAATGCAATTGGAATCGATAAGCGAAGCAGTATATTTGAATTTAAAATAGAGGTTAAGGATTTGCATTTCCAGTAATTGCTGAGCTGGTAGATATTGAAATATGAAAATAACGAGGGTGTTAGTACCGGATCTTTCCTGATTTTGTGTCCCTTTCTCCTGACCCTCATTTCCTTAATCCATCCTGGTGGTAACCCTTCTGACACAGCCTTCTCAGTTACAACCTATATCATTGAAAAAGAAAAAAAAAACTGTAAGGGGCAAAACGAAAGGAAAGAACTTCATATAAAGGAGGTTACCCCACAAGAAGGGGAAAAGAAGGTTGCACTATCATGGTAGAAAATATATATTAACCAACGAGACCTTTCCAGTGTCTTTCTTCTCTATCTCCTTCGTATCAGAACTCTTAGAACAGTTACTGCCAACACTGCTGAGATAGCGAAGAACGTCCGCCTTAGAGCAGAATTTGAGTCCTTTTGAGGGATCACTATACCACTGCAATAAACACAATAGATACACTCAGATATACAGAATGCATGTTTTCTGGTTACGAACCAGCAAAAAGGAGACAAATAACAATATTATTATTTTCACTTTTCCATTCTTAAATGTGCATGGATTCAAGGTGGGAGAGAAAAGAAACTTTATGACTCAAAATTTCAGGAACTGCCATTAGCAATTGATACATCCCGCTTCGTCAAGTTAGAACCAATGAAGCCCTCACAGGACTTTCAAGAGGTAAATGTGTGATACTTTATACTGAGTGTTAGGAAGTAGATATAGCACAGCAAGGGAAACTGCAAGTGGTGGCGTGAGAACTAGGTTGGCATGGATATGAGGGGTAGGACTGTTATAGAACTACATAACTTCTTGAAAACGAAACATAATTCATCCATTACATTCACTTTTTTCTGGAAAAAAAGAATCTATAATGGCATCTCATGCCAGCAAATATTCCAGACTTAGTATTAGCTATTAAAAACAAAAATTGCACTACGTAGTTTGTCCATTTTGGCAAAGATAAAATGGTCCTAATAAGGCTAAGATGAAGTGGTGAGAGAGAGATGAGATCGGGAAATGTATTTGAAGGCGTAGAATTTTTCAAAATTGCTCTATAGTTTGGGTTGTAAGACAGCAGATTTTGCAACTGACCTGACTCTCTGCCACACACTATTAAAGAATCTAGAATTTTGTCCTCATTAAACAAAATCGAATGTAGATTCACTTACGTCTCCCTACTTCTAAAACACCAAAAGCAAAATAAGCAGCCTATCATCTAAGAAGAAAATAGCAGGTCACCCAAATCAAACGACGCAAAATATGCATCAATGAAAGAGACAAAAGCTTAGATCCACAGTAATATCAGTGTAGAGGATGGTTTAAGAAAATCAAAGGATTAGGGGATTAAGATGCTGGTTTAAGAAAAAAGGCAGCCCGGTGCACTAAGCTCATGTTATGTGCGGGGTCCGGGGAAGGGCCGGACCACAAGGGTCTATTGTACGCAACCTTACCCTGCAGTTCTGCCCACCGCTTGAACCCGTGACCTCCTGGTCACATGGAGGCAACAGCAACTTCAAGGCTCCCCTTCACTCGTTTTCGGAAAAAAAGAATATAGAAACTATAGCTTGCTACAATTTAAATAGCATAAGCAGTGTATCTGATCTAGTTGCCGAGTAATGTTCCAATATATGATCAATTTTAGGGGCTGAAATAATTTTGAAAGATTTAGAGACAGGGAATGAGGAAAACAAGAATAAAAGGAAAAACAAAGGCATCAAACGTGAGAACCATTAGCATCACACCAAGGACAAGACACGATGCTTCTTAACAAAATGCTAAGATCATTCAATCCATTACATAATCTAACCAAGGGAATTTAATCCTTGATATAGAGGAGACAATAGTTGAGGACCAAATCAAAGTGGCTCCTCAGTAAACTTGACATGCAATGGCTGACATATCACACTACTATGACTCCATAAGACCACCCCAGCAACCACTACCCACAAAAATAAAAATTGATTTAAAGAAAGTCTTGACAGAGATAATTTGGTATATGATGTGTCGCTGCCCAGAAGTGAAAAATGACGCATAAGAGGCTTATATACCGAAGTTGAACCAATCACTAGAACTAGGCCATTCATATATTTGTACTGTCCAAGGCTATACAAGGTTCAACCAGTGTTATCAAAGGCAAAAAGCACAAAAAGGCACTAAGGTTTGTTGGGGCTTTAAGCGCAAAGGGCAAATAAAACATGGGCTTTAATGATGAAAGGCGCAAATGGAGAAAAAACTACAAATATGTATGTATACTCTAAGACTAATATCTATAAGTATGAATACCAAATATATGGACAAAGAAATTGAAGAAAGTTTACAATAAAGTGAAATTTCAATTGTTTAGTGTCGTCTCTCGTTAGCAAGGAAAAGTATGCCTTCGAGGCTTGATGACAACACTGAAGCACCCATTAAGCGAGGGGAAGCGCTCAACATGTTTTGAGCCTCACTTCAGGGCTTAAGCGCGCATTAAGCACGCCTTTGATAACACTGGTTCAACAAATGCTTTGCCTTTTTACGCGGTGGTATACTTGTAACAGTCCTTATTTGACATGCAAGCAAAATTTGAATGCTTTACATACTTCAGCCATAAGCAAAGTAGCACCTCTTCAGTTAAACCTTGTTAAAGCAAGAAGACTAACTCGCACAAATTGTCCTGTTATTTTTCCTTCTTTCTTTTTTACTGG
This sequence comes from Nicotiana undulata, assembly GCA_005239495.1. NCBI lineage: Eukaryota > Viridiplantae > Streptophyta > Magnoliopsida > Solanales > Solanaceae > Nicotiana > Nicotiana undulata. The sequence goes on along the minus strand of ML259477.1, from coordinate 83,429 downwards.
TTGTAGTGTCCGAATCAGCTTGCATGTACCTCGACAAAATATCCCTAACAAAGTTCAATTACTTTGCCTATTTTGTCTATACAGATGAAGCATGCATCAATCTTGCCAATTCATGCAACAAGGAGAAGACACAAAGTAATAGCCCTTTGTTACTGAAATAGTTAGGTGAAGCAAAGTTGTGGTTTTGTGCCCAAAACAATACAGATTAAGCCAAGAACAACAGAAATTACAGTTGAAGCAGGAAGATCAGAAATCAGAAAAGAATCAATCTTTATTAGCCAAAAGCAAAATTAAAAATTAAGCAAGAGCAATGAGAAAGAAAGCACCTTGTCTTTCTTTCCTTTTCTGAATTCCACCTTCCATCCAGCAGGAAGCCAATCAGGCAAAGACCTTTTCTTTCCCATCTCACAATCCCAACTAATTTTAATTCAATCTCCAAGTAGAACCCCCAACAACAAAATAAAGATGACTTCTTTTTTACTTGTCCTGAAAAGTCAAGAACTCTCCAACCCCTTTTGAAAAGTGTGAATATGGGTAGAGCGAAGGGTTCAGGACTCCACTATGTGTCATGTCTACTCTTTCTTTGACTCAACAGAGTATAAAGTGATGAGTAGAGGAAATGGGGACATAATGGGGTGGGGAGAGTGGTGGGGTTGGGGTTAGGGGATGGAGAATCGGACAAATAGCATTGCACAACCACGTGTTTGCCAAACTTGTTGGGTTTCAAAACTTGCAATTCGAGGCAAACCAAACGTTCTTTATGAGGATTCTTTAATCCTATCTTTCTACTCCTTTTTCTTTGTTTTAGTTTTACTAAACAGTCTGTTTCGAATGGAGTCTTGGTGTAACGGAGGTTATGTTATGCCTTCGATTTGAACTGCCTTTTTAAATAGTCTGTTCTCTCTCCTCTTTTATTTTTTTGACACCTCAAATGCGCAAGTGGCAGTCGGACAATGAAAAAAAACTCAGAAAGTTACTGGTAGGTGTAATTTCCTTGTTCTACATTTTATCTTTTTTTAGCTTTCTATTATCTGGCCTTTTCTTGCTCCATTAACGCGGCTGTCAGAGTCAGTGAACGGTGGTAGGAAATTTCAGTCTTTCAAACTCGTGATCCTAATTAGACGTGTGGCTTTAGGGTGTATTTAGTATTTAATTCAAAAAAAAAAAAAAAGTACGTATCAAAGAGCAAAAAGAAGTAAAATGGGGATACTATTCATTGGCTTGTCTTTACCCAAAAAAGGAAAAGGGATAATAGAAAAGAAATTAGAGTACTTCTTTCCATGTAATTTGGATATTAAATGTTTAAACAATTACATAGATAGTAAAATAAAATATAAAAATTAATTAATCAAAGATTGAGTTGCTAAATAGTGACACTCTTTAGGAGGTAAAGTTTTCATGCGTCGCCCATTAAATTTGTACTTATTTTTCAAAAAAATATTTAATTGATGTTCAATTTTTGAATAACTTCAAAGAGATATATTTTCGTATTCTTCTTTGCTGTTGTTTTCTTCTTATTTATGCTTAGAATTTCTTGTTCTTCTTAGTTGTAAAATGGGTTTGTTAAATTTATTATTGTTTTAATATTTTGATGATTGAGATTTGTTCTTTATGATATTTCTAAGTTATGTTTCAAATTTGAACTCGTTTGGAGTATATTTGGACATTGAATCGTGTATTAGATTGTTGAAATTCGAAAAACAAATTTATACTTCAGAACTTAAGAATCGAAATCTGAAATTGCATTCAATAGATTGAACAACTAATATTTAAATTTATGAGGTTGCATTTAAAATTAAAAGATAGAATAACTTCAAATTTGATTTCTGAATTACATTAAAGAGATTGAACTATTTTAGATTCGAACGAATATACTTTATAAAATATTGTGCAATACGAGTATAATTTGAATGATAGCCCCACAAATAGGTATAAATGAAAATGCGAGCATTTCAGCAACCGGGGCTAAAGCATGGACATAAATGTAGTACATTGGGTTGCTATCCAGGTACCTTGAAGTTGAAGGGCTGAAATGGTGTCCGCTACTCCGAAGTCCAAGCTCGTCTAGAATCATCCAAAGTAGAATTATATTTCCTCCCGTCTACAATAAATATTTTTTTGGTTATTTTTACACAAATTAAAAAATTCACATTTTGATATTACTCCCTCTAGTCAAAATAAGTGATTTTTTGACTTTTTTTTATAGTCCAAAATAAGTGATTTTTTCAGATTTCAAGAGTGAATTAATTATTTTTTTTCTATATTGTCATTGGAGTAAAAAGTATTGGAATATGTGTTAGGAGTGTTTATGTTACATAGTAAAGGTTAATATGATCAATTTTATTATTAATTAACGTTAAAAACAGGATTTCTTAATCTGTGTGAAAACATCCAAAAATTCACTTATTTTGGATCGGAGGAAGTAATTAGCAATGAAATTGATCATATTAACATTTACTATCTCTTTATATAAATACTCCTAACACATACTCCAATACTATTTATTCTAAGGACAATATAAGAAAAAATAATTAATTTATTTTTAAAATATGAAAAGTCTTATATTTAAACCCTAAAAATAGGCACAAAAAAATATTTATTGTGGACAGGAGAAAATATAAAGATGGGATTCCCAAGAGCATTAAATTAAAAGAATAATTAAAAGTTTTATATTTTTGCGTGCCACTAATCTGGAGAGGGTAGTTTGAGCAACAGCCAAGTAGGCCCACTCTTTTTCTCCCGATATTTTCGTCGAGACTCTGAGGCGTCGTTTGGTTGGAATATGATTTATATCGATATAAGTTATATAGGTATAAGTTATGCTGAGATTGTTGTTTATTCATTGTTTGGTATGTTGTATTAAGAATGACAATTGTATAATTTCTAAGAAAAAAGTATAAGTTATATCGGTGCTAATTACCCCATTTCTATAAAGTATAAGTTATTCCAGTGTTAAATTTAACACCAGGATAACTTATACCTGATTTGCTAATCAAACAGGGTATTAAGATGATATTAAATTTTTATATCACCTTTATACCTTCTTATACCTCGTACCAAACGACTCCTGAGTGGGCAGAGCTAGTTTGAAGGCACTTGTTCAATAAAATTTAATAGGTTTGATTCAAATTTTATTGGTCTTAATAAATTATTAATTTAGAATTTATTTGTTTAAAAGAATTTTATAATTTTAAATTCAAGCTCCAACTCTGACAGTGCGTGCAATGGAGCTCTATTTTCATATAGTTTCTTTTCTTGTATTTTCCTGTTGTTAGTGGGGACTGGGGCACAAACTGGTCCAGCTTGGCTATAAATGCACAATATTTGACCATCCAAACAGACTACACCTTCACCTAGGGCTAGAAATTGTGTGGCATCAAATAGTATTTGAAAATTTAGTTTAATGACTTTAGATGAAATCATTATTTTATTGACAAATTACTCACAAACTCTTTTTTCAAATAAAGTTCATGTTTAACAAAATTTTAACTTTCAAATATTATTGCTCGACTTCAATTTTAAAAGTTCTTTCTTTCTTTTACAAATCCAACCAAAAGTTGTTCAATGCCTACTTGATATAATGTTGCTTTCCACATTCATTCCTCATGTTTGCTTTTGATACTTAATTCTCCCGATATTTGTCTTAGCCTTCAAATATGGGTCGAAGCAATAGTTCTACAAAACTGACGATTGAATTCTTTAAATTGGTCAATTAAAATGTTCTCGTCAATATCATATTTGTCCCTCTTTATTAACTGACCTCTACCTAGACCATTTAATTTCCTTATGCTATTCTTTTAGCCACATTGACTTTCACTTGCACGTACACTTTTTCAAAATCCTCCTTCACCCATAGTGGCCCCAATAATTTCCTCGCTCTCTTTTTTTCCCTTATCTCTTCCCTCCTCGATAATCCTCCTTTACCAATAGTGAGCTAAAAAACTACAACAAATTCAGTGTAGTCCAACAAATGGGGTCTCGGGAGGGTAGCGTGTACGTATACCTTACCCCTCCCTTTAAAAGTCATATAAGCTGTTTTTGGCTCACGGAGGAAAAAGAAAAAGTGGAAATAATTAAAGTTAAGCCATAACAAATACTAGTTGATGTGTAAATTTGATCATATTTGCGTCTTCTTTCGACCAATGGTCGTAAAATTAAAGCTTGTTTCTACTCGAGGATTGGAAGGAGTCACGAGATTAGTATTGTCGTAGGTATTATTTAGGGTTGTGTATACGGTCGAAATCGGGTGAGCCCGATTTTGTGAGGTCGAGAAGCCACTCCGAGCCCGAGTTTGAACTAGGTCAAGCGAGATCAATAGGGCGAGCTAAAAATTGAGGATGAAGCGCAAGGCTCGAAGAACGAAGCACATGATACTAAGGTCGAGTGTGGCCTTCCTTGGGATAATGCCGTTATGGGTTTAAAACGGAATGGGCAGGATTTTCGCAAGGGTACAAAAATCAAGGCATAAATCTCGGAATAGATTCGTATGAATTCGTACAAGGCAGTTAGACAGCTGTACAAATTAGATTCCTTTCTAGAAATATGATTGTACCTTATTTGGGACTCCCTTATTATATAAAGGGGAGCCCATTTATTTGTAATCATCATCAATCATTGGCAAAGAATATATACACTCTTACTTTTGTGCTCATCTCTCATCACAATTTAGCTTTATTATATTCTCTTTACTTTACTTTATTGTTCATATGAGTCCTTCTCAAGGCTATATTGGCTCGAGGTCGAGGCTTGCTGATATGTTGGTTTGATCTATCTCACTCACATAATTCAAATATTTATCTTCCTGTTTATCAATTAGTATTGGACTAAATCACATATCTTTAAGACCTCATTATAAGTTTAATTGTTACTTAGATTTTAGGGTAAACAGTTTGGTGCCCACCGTGAGGCCTAAGATAATAGTGATTATTTCAGTGCTGATTTTATAACTTGTTCTTGTCAAAGATTCATTATTTTCAGGCTAAAACATGTTGAACTCACAAAACACACCCGTACATGGAAATGATGGTCTCAGATTTCAAGGGGAAATTGATAATGCAGTTGCTTCAGGGGCGGGTGTACCCGCCGCTTAACCCCGGGGTAGTGCCAGTCCCAGAGCCAGTTGATGTTGGTTCATGCGTTTCTCTAAACGCGGACTTAGGTGCAGACGTCAGAGGAAGTGTACGCAAAGAGGTCCGGCCTGGTGGCCAAGGAACACAGGGTCAAGGAGATGAGGGAGTTAGCCTCCAAGTAATCTTAGAAATGTTACAAGCACAGTAGATTGCTATCGCTCAGGTGCAAAGTCAACAAAAAACTCCAAGCGTGGTTGAGCCAGAAACCACTCGTCGTACTGAGCCGATACCAGAAAGGTCAAATGATAATGGATTAGGGGCTTACCCTACCATCATGAAAATGCTCGAAGAGCTCACCAAAAGGATCGAGTCAGTAGAAAAGAGGATTGAAGATAACGACAAAAAGGTGGAGACATATAACTACAAATATATGCGGTATAAAGGGAAACGACTTAGAGGATGATGAGATCGAGTCCGTTTTGCTGAAGAAATTTGGGGAAACTTTGTCTAAGGGAGCAATGATTTGGTATCACAACTTGCCCCCGAACTCTATTGATTCATTCTCCATGTTGGATGATTCATTCGTAAAAGCGCACGCCGGTGCTATAAAGGTTGCAACAAGGAAATCAGACGTCTTCAAGATCAAGCAAAGGGATAATGAAATGTTAAGGGAGTTCATGTCCCGGTTTCAGATAGAACGAAAGGAGTTACCGCCAGTCTCCGATGATTGGGTCGTTCAAGATTTTACCCAAGGATTTAAACGAGCGAAGCTTGATAGCATCACGACATTTGAAGCAAATCTTGATTGCCCCGCCGTAACATGGGCGGATGTGCACAATCGATATCAATCGATGATTAGGGTCGAGGACGACCAGCTTGGAGCCCCTTCGGGTTCGGTTTATCCAAATCGGTCATGATTAAAAGCCCCAAGAGAGGTCGACAGGGAACCGATGTCAAATAGAGAACGGTATCAGTCGTATGCCGGAGAACGGAGAATCAACAGTTCAAGGAGCAATATATCTCGAAGTGATCAAAGAGTTGATCGAGGGTAGAATCCTAGGGGACTCATGAGTAAGACTGGATTTGATAGACATACAAGACCAGAAGAGGCACCTCTATTATCAGAGTACAATTTCAGCGTCGATGCCTCGGGTATTGTTTCAGCCATTGGAAAGATTAAGGACACTAGGTGGCCCAGACCTATACAAACTAACCCTTCTCAAAGGAATCCTAACCTAATGTGTAAATATCATGGTACGCATGGACATAGGACCGAGGAGTGGAGGCAGTTAAGAGAAGAGGTAGCTCGATTATTCAACGAGGGTCACCTTCGAGAGTTTCTCAGTGACAGAACCAAAAACCACTTGAGGGAAAGAGACGCCAATAGAACGAATGATCAAGAAGAGCCTCAACATGTTATCCACATGATTATTGGTGGAGTCGACATCCCACATGGACTTGTTTTCAAACGCACCAAAGTGTCAATTACAAGGAAAAAACTGACTCGAGACTACATTCCCGAAGGCACCCTTACATTCAATGACGAAGATACATAAGGCCTCTCTCAGACGCACAATGACACCCTGGTAATTTTTATTCTATTAAATAAAATTCAAGTTAAGCGTGTTCTTGTGGATCCAGGTATCTCGGCGAACATAATCAGGTCTAGGGTCGTAGAGCAACTCGGACTGCTAGATCAAATTATACCTGCATCTCGAGTGCTGAACGCCTTCAACATGACCAACGAAACAACGAAGGGGGAGATAATCATGCCAGTGAATGTAGTCGGGACCATACAGGACACAAACTTTCATGTCCTCGAAGGGGGCATGAGGTACAATGCATTGCTTGGAAGGCCGTAGTTCCATAGCATGAGGGCAGTACCATCGACCCTTCACCAAATAATGAAGTTTTCGACAAAAGATGGTGTGAAGACAGTGTACGGAGAGCAACACGCAGCAAATGAGATGTTTGCAGTTCATGATTTGACACCAGCACCATCACCCTCGACCTCGGAGAAATCGAACATCAAAGACAAGTAGATGGCTAAATAGAAATCACAGTCCACTACCTCGATCGAATCCGAGGAACAGGTAGCCGAGGACGAAGAAGAGGATTTCCTTACCCCTCGAGATTTTGTCATTTTCGAGGAATCAGATGCAATGAAGTCCACGGTCGAGGAACTAGAGCAGGTGATATTGATCGAGCATCTACCAGAACGGAAGGTATACCTGGCAATGGGATTAACCCCCGAGCTCAGGAAAAAACTCATTCAATTCCTTATCGATAACATAGATTGTTTTTCTTGGTCCCACTTAGACATGACAGGGATCCCACCGGAGATAACTACCCATCGATTGAGTCTCGACCCCAGGTTCAAACCGGTGAAGCAAAAGAGAAGGACCCAGTCCGAGGTGAAGCATGCATTCATAAAGGACGAGGTAAATAAACTTCTCAAAAAGTCCATTAGGGAAGTAAAATATCCCGAGTGGTTAACCAACGTGGTCGTAATCCCTAAAAAGGAAACAAACTTAGAATGTGTGTAGATTACAAAGATTTGAACAAGGCATGCCCTAAAGACTCTTTTCCACTACCTAACATCAATCGTATGATCGACGCCACTGCCGGCCACGAGATCCTTACTTTTCTCGATGCCTACTCCGGGTATAATCAAATTTAAATGAACCCGGAGGACCAGGAAAATACTTCATTTATCACTAAGTATGGAACATATTGTTACAATGTAATGCCCTTCGGGCTAAAAAATACGGGACCTACAAACCAACGCCTAGTTAATAAGATGTTCGAACAACAGATAGGTAAAACTATGGAAGTTTATATTGATGACATGCTAGGTAAGTCCCTGCGCGCAGAGGACCATTTGACTCATTTGCAGGCAACGTTTGAGATTTTGAGAAAATACAACATGAAACTCAACCCCGAGAAATGCGCTTTCGGAGTTGGATCGGGCAAGTTCCTTGGTTTCATGGTGTCAAATATAGGGATCGAGATCAATCCCGACAAAATTAAAGCTATGAAGAGATCACCGTCGTGGACAGTGTAAAACCTGTACAACGGTTGACTGGACGGATAGCCGCTTTAGGCCGATTTATCTCGAGGTCATCGGATCGGAGTCACAGGTTCTTCTCCTTACTCAAAAAGAAGAATGATTTTGCATGGACTCTAGAATGTCAGCAAGCGTTGGAGGAGTTAAAGCAATACCTGTCGATCCCACCTCTGCTTCACACCTCGAAGGCGGATGAAAAACTATACTTGTACTTGGTTGTATCCGAGGTAGCGGTAAGTGGCGTGCTGGTTCGAGAAGAGCAAGGTACACAATTTCCTGTTTATTATGTAAGTCGAACCTTAGGAGTTGGTGAAACTAGGTATCCATATTTAGAGAAGTTAGCTCTTGCATTAATAAGCGCATCTAGAAAATTGAAGTCATATTTCCAATTTCATCCCATATGTGTGTTAACCACGTACCCACTTCGGAATGTTTTGCATAAGCCCGAGTTATCGTGTTGATTATCCAAATAGGCCATCAAACTTGGTGGGTACGATATTGAATATCAACCCCGAACGGCTATCAAGTCTCAAATTTTGGCAGACTTCGTGGCAAATTTTACACCTACCCTCGTACCCGAGGTAGAAAAGGAACTTCTACTAAAGACGGGTACATCATCGGGGGTATGGACACTTTTCACAGACGGTGCCTCGAATGTGAAAGGGTCTGGGCTCGGCATTGTCTTGAAATCACCTACGGGCAGTGTAATTAGACAATCTATCAAAACTTCTAGATTAACTAACAATGAGGCGAAGTACGAGGCCATGATTGCAGGTCTCAAATTAGCCATGAGCTCGGGAGCGAAGGTCATCGAGGACAAATGTGACTCTCTGTTGGTGGTAAACCAAGTAAACAAAAGCTTCGAATTTAGAGAAGATAGAATGCAAAGATATTTGGACAAGTTACAAGTGACATTGCACCGCTTCAAGGAATGGAAGTTGGACCATATACCTCGGGAGAAAAACAGTGAGGCTGATGTACTTGCAAATTTGGGGTCATCAGTCGAGGAATATGATATTGTCCGGGGGACTGTTGTCCAATTGTCGAGATCCGTAGTCGAAGAAGGTCATGCTTAGATAAACTCTACAAGTTTGACGTGGGCTTGGAGGAATAAATATGTCGAGTATTTGAAGCACGGAAAGCTCCCTTCAGACCATAATGAGTCGAGAGCCCTAAGAGCCAAAGCAACCCGATTCACACTAGATGAAAATCAGACGTTGTATAGTAGGACCTTCGATGGACCATTGGCAGTATGCTTAGGACCAGGGGACACCGATTATGTTTTACGAGAAATCCACGAAGGCACTTGTGGGAACCACTCAGGCTGACTCTTTGATTCATAATGTAATTAGAGTTGGGTATTACTGGGATATCATGGAGAGAGATACTAAGGAGTTCGTTCGAAAGTGCGACAAATTCCAGAGGTTTGCGCCCATTATCCATCAACCCAGTGAACTACTCCATTCAGTCCTATCCCCGTGGCCATTCATTAAATGGGGGATGGACATCGTCGCCAACGGCACCGGGTAAAGCTAAATTCATTTTGTTTATGACTGACTACTTTTCCAAGTGGGTAGAAGCGCAGGCCTTCGAGAAAGTAAGAGAAAAAGAAGTCATAGACTTCATATGGGATCACATCGTGTGCCGATTCGGGATACCCGCTGAAATAGTATGCGACAATGGGAAGCAATTTATCGGCAGCAAGGTGACGAAGTTCCTCGAAGAAATCAAAATAAAGAGTATCTTATCAACGCCATATCACCCGAGCGCAAATGGTCAGGCCGAGTCCACAAACAAAATTGTCATCTTAAACTTGAAGAAAAGGTTGAGTGATGCTAAGGGGAAATGGAGAGAAGTGTTTCCCGAGGTACTGTGGGCATAAAGAACGACGTCAAAATCTAGCACGGGAGCAACTTCGTTATCTTTGGTGTATGGTTCCGAAGCATTTATTCCAGTAGAGGTCGGGGAACCTAGCGTCAGGTTTCAGCACGTAACCAAGGAATCAAACCACGATGCTATGAACACTAGCCTCGAACTATTGGATGAAAAATGAGAAGCTGCACTTGTTCGGATGGCTGCACAAAAGCAAAGGAATCGAGAGGTATTATAACAGGAAGGCCAACCTTCGCCACTTCGGAGTCGGGGACTTAGTTCTAAGGAAAGTCACCCTCAATACTCGAGACCCAAATGAAGGGAAGCTAGGGCCAAATTGGGAAGGACCATATCGAGTCATCAGATTCGTTGGAAAGGATCTTACAAACTTAGCACTATGGAAGGTGAACAACTGCCACACAATTGGAATGTATCACTGCTCAAACGATATTATTGCTAAGGTATGATCTCCTCCTTTTTCCATTTGTATTCGAGACTAACTCATTGCAGGTGTTCGATCGAAGATGTCGAGACACCCTTCAACTCGAAGACCTTAGGTTTTAAAGCATGTGTTGCAATCTCTTTTCCTTAGATCGGGTTTTATCCCAAATGGGTTTTCCCCGCAAGGTTTTTAATGAGGCAACAACTATATGCTACCTAAGGGGAATCCAACAGTATCCAAGGCTTCCTTTAAATCAACCTCGAATACTAGGGGGCATAACCCTAGGGGACTGGACTAACATTTCGAGGAAAATACTTCACACCTAAGAGGGCTCGATAGGAAAACTTTGTAATGGGCCAAACGGTCAAAGGAATCATGTCCATATAGAATAACCGAGCCCCGACGGAAAAACATGTACGCATGTATGAGTTATTTAAAGAAGATCCCTTTCTATTAAACACTTTATGTCTTGAAGAAATTTGCTACTCCATACTTATGATTCCATATTAGAAAAAACTCAAGAGCCGAAACACAAGTACATCTCGCTACTCGGGGACTATCATCGATAGTCAACACGTTTGAATTATGTAAACTCGAACTCGTAAGACCTCAAAGAGGAATCCCTCGACGTAAAGGCCAAGGAAATTACACTCGGGGACTAACATCTCGAATAAGTTCGAAATACTATTAGGAAACAAGTCCGAAAGACACGCCCGAAGGCTACGGCCATATTAAAGGCTACAATCATATGAAAAGGCTATGGCCGAAATAATGCGTCTCGGAGACTTCTGACATCCGCCACGAACTAGAGGCCTTCAAATACTTCAAAAAATGGGTTAAATAAAGGCTATCCTCGACTAAATAATCAAAGGGCTTCGATAAAAGCATCCCTCGAGAAAATCTCAAGAGGTGTCAAAACTACTTATACATGAACGGATGCTAAGTCATTAGAGACAAAAGGGGTCCGATTGACACGAAATCCTCGAAAAAACCCAATGGGTGAAAGATGCGTGCAAAAGACACAAACATGAAAATTTTCACTAAGTCGCCAAAAAAGGGAATTAAAATATCCATCTCTTATAGGCCATAACGGCCCGACTTAAAAGATCCTAAGGGTCGATACACTAAGGGTTTGAGACTTCGTCCTCGCCCCATTCAAACCCAAGGGTTCGATTACCCCGAGCTCAAACAAAAAAAATTATGGGTCGAAGGCTTGTCACCATTCGACACTAAGGGTATATACCTCGTAGGTTCGAACCTTATTCAAACCTGGTTGCGACAACTTCAAAGAAACCACTCAAGGAGGAATCTCGAAAACACCGTTGGAAGAATGAAATTATTATAAAAAAATTGTAAAGCAAGGAAGATTGAGGAAGCATTCAAGGAAACTTCTTCTTTTATATATGCATTCAAAAGGTGGAATGTACAGGAGTTCAACAAAAAAGAAAATAAAAAGTGGAAGTTCCTATCTACACCAAGGGAGCATCCCCCCCTTCGGGGGCAGCTTCTCCTCCTGAAACTGCTTCTCCCTCGGGGGCAACCTCTTCATCGAGAGTGGTCTCTTCTTCGGCCCCCTCTTCATTTCCAGACCCTTCTTGGCCACCTTCGATATCATCATCATCATCGGAGGATAGAACAAACTTGGCATCAACTTCGTCCGCATTTGCTTGGGCTATCTCATCAGTAAAATCGAAGCCCTTAGCGTGAATCTCCTCGAGAGTCTCCCTCCGAGATCGGCACCTGGCATATTCGTTGCTTCGCTTCTCCCGATCAACGGCTTCTCTCAGCTCTATTTGAGAAGCTTCGATGTCCCTCAAATATACAGCTACAGTTATCAGCCATAATCTAAGTCTTCTTAGCCTCGACCCTGGCTTCAGCAACTTCGGCTTTGGCAAGTTTAGCCTCGAGCTCGGCAATTTTTTTGGCCTGGGCGAACTGCTCTCTTTAACACTTCTTAGCTGAGCCTCAGCCGTTGCCAGTTTGGTTTATGCATCCTCCTTCCCCCGCAGCAAGAAGGTCCATCTTTTCTTTCCATTGGTTGCACTCGGCACTGACCCGGCCAACCTCACCTCGAAGCTGCTCCAACATCTCCACCTTTTGTTGCAGCTGATACATCGAAGTGTTAGCTTCCACGGTCGGAACGAAAAGGCCATAATCTTTCAAAACTGTAGTTACCTGCTTTTCCATCTCGGCCTCATATTCTCGAGCCTGGGTCAACTCTGCCCGAAGAACTTTAAGCTCCTCCTCCTTTTGATCACAAAGGAGCTTCAGGGTTTTCCCTTCACCCAGGGATCTATTCAGCTCAGCCTCACAATGGCTCAACTTGGCCTTAAACTTGGTAAAGGCCTACAAAAGAAAGGAAATGATCAGTTGAAGTAAAACTGAAAAAAGGAGATTGCAACATTAAGAATTAAGGCCCACCTTAAAGAAAAGACATTGGGACTCTTCGAAGGTCGAAGACGCATCGACAAGATTGGAATCATCAACTCCAGCGAAACAACTCTGTAAAGGATCATCCTCACCAGGGAGTCTGCCCAAGTCAGGCATTTTTAGGGCCCAAGCTTTTTTAATGGCGTCCTCGGAGTAAGCTGGGAATGTGAGGATGCCTTGTCGTCATGGCCTCGGGGAGATCCCCTGAGGCGCTCTGATCGATTGCAGGGGCTTCAGAACTGGCCCCTTTTGGCGTGCTTACCGAAGGTTGAAAAACGACCACGACGTCAGGCGAATCAGGGTCTTTGTCCTTATCTTCTCCTAGGGTCCCTTCATCACAAGGCTGAATCTCGATGTCGATGTGTTTGACAGCCTCAGTTGATTTTTTGGTTAAGGTCACCAGGGTCGAATCCTCGACCTCATCGTTTTCGTCATCCAAGAACTGGTGGACTGAGTCTATGTCCACATTGATGATGACGTTCTTCATGCGTCTCAGAACAAGCCCTACTTTATTTTGTGGGTCTTCGGGCTTCGAAGCCATTTTTCTCTTATTGTCTTTCTTCGCTTTCGAGTCAGGGGACTCGATCTTCTCCCCAGAAGGGCCGGCCTCATTTCGGAGAAATCTTCAATGCCTGCATAAATAAAATCTAAGTGTTAGAAAAGAAGCATCCTCGATAAAGTACAAAGTAGCAGAGATCTTACCATGGTGTTTGGCTTCCCACTTGCCCTTCGACAAGTCACGCCACTTGTATTTGTCATATTAGGAGGTGGCGGATAGCTTCCGGACCCAATCCTCAAGATCGGGGACCGCATGAGGCATCCAAGGGACCGCTGCAAATAAAGGAAAGAACGTTATGCAAAGTATAGTAAAAATGCAGAAAATTGCTAAGGAAATGGGCTCCACTTACGGTCGAATTTCCACTTCTCGAGGAACGACATTTGCTCCTCGAAGATGACATCGATGGTCCTCACTCGAATTAATCGGCTCATCCAGCCTCGATCCATATCCTCATTGTTGATGGCAAAGAAAGATTTGGTCGAACCCCCTTGGAGTTTGATCAACTCTCGGAAACGTTGAGGCTGGTATAAACGGATGAGGTGGCTAAGGGTGAACTAGAGCCCCTCGGCCATGCTGGTAAAGTATCGAAGCATTAACACTATCCTCCAGAAAGACGGGTGAATCTGGCCAAGAGTAACTTGGTACCTTTTGCAAAAGTCGATCACTATTGGATCGAGGGGACCCAACGTGAAGGGGTAAGTGTACACACTTAAAAAACCCTCCACGTTGGTAGTAATGTTCTCCTCTCGGGTAGGGATCTGTACCATGACCCCTTCCCCCAGCCACAGTCCTTTTTCATGGCATCGGTGTGGGCCTCCGTTATCGAACAGATGTATCACGAAGCATGCTCACACCAACCGGGAACATCAGGCGGATTCTCGACGATAAAGTCTTTCTGTAGGGTACAACCACCGGGAACGATCTCGTGAAGGGCCGACGCCTTACAGCCGGCCAGACGGGAGGAAGAAGAGGAAGTTCCCTCTTTTTGAGGGACAATTTTAGAGGTTTTAGCCATTGATTTTGGTTGAGAGAAGCGGAAGGAGATAGGCTATGACAGATTTTAACGTTGGAAAGACGGAAGAACTGGTGGCGGAAGGAGAGAAGATAGAAAGAAGAAGAGATTAGGGGATCTGTAAATGGAAGTAAAAGTCCTTAATGAGGTGAGTAACCGAGTATTTATAGGAAATCAACGACCGTTCGGTGGCGCTAGTGGCCGACCAACACTGACGCACATTTAATGTTTTGGGAAAACATACCGACGTGACGTTCCAAGTCACTTCGAATGCTTGCGTCACGAGAATGATGTCATTATCTGGGACTTCGGAAAGTCGAGATTCAAATCGTTTCTTATTATTTTATTCTAAGAAACGCGGGGACTATCTGTATACAGTCGAAATCGGGTGATCCCGATTTCGTGAGGTCGAGGAGTCACTCCGAGCCCGAGTTTGAACTAGGTCAAGCGAGACCAATAGGCCGAGCTCGAACCTGACGATGAAGCGCAAGGCTCGAAGAACAAAGCACATGATACTAAGGTCGAGTGTGGCCTTCCTCGGGATAATGCCGTTATGGGTTTAAAACGGAATGAGCGGGATTTCCGCAAGGGCACAAAGATCAAGGCATAAATCCGGAACAAATTTGTATGAGTTCGTACAAGGCAGTTAGACAAATGTACAAATTAGATTCCTTTCCAGAAATAGGAATGTACCTTATTTGGGACTCCCCTATTATATAAAGGGGAGCCCATTCATTTGTAATCATAATCAATCATTGACAAAGAATATATACACTCTTACTTTTGTGCTCATCTCTCATCAGAATTTAGCTTTATTATATTCTCTTTACTTTACTTTTCATATGAGTCCTTCTCGAGGCTATCCTGGCTCGAGGTTGAGGCCTGCTGATACGTTGGTTTGATCTATCTCACTCGATCACTTAATTCAAATATTTATGTTCCTGCTTATCAATTAGTATTGGACTAAATCACATATCTTTAAAACCTCATTATAAGTTTAATTGTTACTCAGGTTTTAGGGTAAACATGTAGTATAAAGTTTGAGTGAGCCTAAACTTGAGAAACAAACATGTTCTTCTATTCAAATAGTAACTGGACATATAAGATCATTTCCTCCTAGAGTGATTCCTAACTGAGTATAGAATAACACAAAGTTTATGCTTTCTTTCCCTACTATTTTCTTGCTTTGCTTCTAATCTCAGTCATTTAATTTCAGGAATATGCATTGGAATTTCGAGATACTTTTGGGCAGATATATAACCAAAGTTATCAAGACTAGTTAAATATTTCAATATTAAATTGTATATCAAAAAGAAAATCTCATATAATAAAGGTCTTACATTACTATTTTACATAAAGGAAAAAACCTGGATTCTACTTTTGAAAATTTTGGTATCATGTGTATCGACAATATGGTAATAGAAAAAACTTTATATAATATACAACCCTAGTCTATCTAATACTACCAATCTTCATCACCAAAGATCCTTGATTTCTTACCAGTAAATTTGAGGATCTTCGCACCAACAACCTGCATACAAATAATATTCTTTTCAAAATCTTAATCTGAATTGATAACAGTGGTGTCTAGACCGGCTAATTGAGCACCTTCCCTTAGGTCTCTATTTAGAGTTTGTTTGAAGTTATTGGTGAAATATTTATTTGGAAGTTGGAACTAATTGGACATCATGGTCAATTGTGAAGAGGGTTTGGTCCGCTAGGGACTAATCTTCGTGACACTATGTGCAATTGTTTGCCTTGTGCATAGTGAGGAATAGTTTTGAAGTACCTAAAAAACGTTGAGTAGAACTTGATTTTTATTCTTTCTTCATTATCATCATGATTTGCTTCCTTGCATCTGCATCTATGGATTTTCCCCAAAAGGATTATCAAAGCGATGAACAATAGAAAACATGGTTGAATCTTCATTATCTAAGCTTAAGGAAAATGAAACTGAAAGAGATCCAAAAAGAGATTTTCTAAGTTTGATATATATATGTCAAGCTCGAACTTGGAATGTTGAAAATGTATTTATAGAGGAGTGACCGTCTCTTAGTTTTGGTCAGACACATGATTATGACAAGAATTTCAGATTCTCACGAAAATGGTTAGCTTTGCTAAAGTCAACTAGAAAATGTTGTAGGAAATTGGAGTTGACCTTTACAAAAACAAGTCATTTGCCCCTAACCCCTCAAAACATGTCCAACCACTTGTTTTGGTGCTCAACAACCCTCGATGCACGATGATTGTTAAGCTCTTATTTATTTTGACTTAGCAAAAAAATATTTATACAATTAAATCACTTAAAAGTTTATATATTGTCAGTGAATATTTTCAATAAACACTAATTGGTAACTTAAAATAAATGATACGTAACCTGCTATAATATGTTTGATACACTCGTGGTATTGAAATTTCATATTTTTTTAGAACAGCACCTAGTCTTAAGGTACTCCTAGGAATATAAGAGCTCATTTGTCAAAAAGCTACGCACGAGATGAACAACATAAGTCTTTGCTCAGTATATTATTACTACTAAAGAAAATAAAATTCTTCTCTCCTTTGCCGTACACCATGTATCCATCAGCATAATGTAGGTTCTGCAATGGGCATGGAAAAAATAAATATGGATTCCTAGCTTGTTCTTATTTGTGAGAGTTGAATATCGTTAATTAAAAATTAATTATATTAATCAAGTAAATATTGGTTGTCAACTCTTTAGCAAAGTCTGATAATGTCATCATCCTGCAGGCTGCTCAATAATTTAATGAATAATGATAGTACGGCACAACACTAATCAACGTGGCCACAAGTCTCATGTTGTATCAAGATTTTGACCTAATATCCAATTCTGTTGTTTGGTTCCCATAATGATTTTGTATCATAAGTTTTCACTATTTTTTTATCTCTTACAAGTATCAGAAATAAAAACCATACCAAAATTTTACTTATCTATTTACGAAGTGTAAAGTGTAAACATCTTAATTAGAGATGACTTATTTGTCTGGTTTATAGTCCTCTCTCCATCATTCAAACAAATACACATTAAAGTTTAAAATTAAACACGAGTTTTATATTATGCCCCAATATTTACTAGTAAACTTATATGCATAAAAAAAATTATCATTATTTAATCCTTATATTATAATTCTCACATTTGTATTATTCCAATGTTATGAACTGTGACAATGGCAAGATAATGACTTGGGATTATGCTAATGCTTATAACTCCATATATAAAACCATCTTCTTAAATTTATTGAAGTCAACTGTTGAATTAAAATTAGTTAATGGCTAAAAAATATGAAATCCTTCAACTGCCACAGTGACTCACCCTTAGGCCTTATCCTACTCCAAGATTCCTAGTATACAATTTCTAAGAAGCTATAGCTAGCAAACAAGCTAATTAAACTAATGATACAGTAGATATGCATCAAGCTAAGCTACATTAGATTGAGGTTTGGTACTTTGTTGCAGCATTAAGGATAAACATCACCAATAACTAGGGTTTGGTAAGTGATGGAATGCTAATTAATTAATAAGCCTGCAATATATCTGTGTGAAGGAATGCTACTAGAACCAAATGAAATTCATAATGAAGTGGTAGGTTTCATGATTTAAGTACAAGAGAGATGTTTTTGATGAAGATATAGGAGAGGACAGGCCTATTCAGGCTGTTTTGTACAAAGGTGATTGAAGTCTATTTATATATAAAAGATCAGGCCACGTTTACAGAGCTAGATACAGCCAAAAGTAGTGAATCAATCAAATGAAACTTTGATTTAGACTTCAGAATGACAAAGCTACTCGTGTAATATATTTTCCTCTTGCATTAATTTTGATATAATATTCATCTCGAGGATCTCTCTCTGAAAAACATTGCAGCTTGGAAGAACTGCCGAACGCGGAACGGCCACTTGTAAATATTAAGTAATGAAGTACATCTTAGCACGGCCATCATCAATTGCTATGTTTGGCACAATTTGCGATTGCTATTGACTGGTACTCCCCCTGGCTCCCACCAGCACAATAACTCTATCTACCAAAACTTACGCAGATTGAAAAAAATCACATTTTTTTGTCTCGCATCCTTGCTCTCCCATAGTTTTCACCCATTTTATTGACTAGGTGTGCGACACCTTGAGTGCTGAAGTACAGGTCCAATTCATAGTAGTATATAATGAAGCTGGCTATTCACTGAGGGAGAGGGAGTTAGAAATGGAGTATGGTCGTGGTGTTATTACATAGGAAGCCCAAATATGTGGTTCTATCCCAGGTAAACAAAAGCTACCCGCACTGGCACTTCCACGCAGAGGCGGATGCAAGGCATTGGTATCGGGTTCAACTGAACTCAGTACTTTTGGCGCAGAGCATAAATTTATGTGTAAAAATTCGTTAATATTGTAATATATAGCAATATGAACCCATAACTTTAAAAATACAATGAGTTCAATACTAAAAACTTTACACGCTGAACCCACAAAACTTAAATCCTAGATTCGCCTCTGCTTCCACGGGCCATATAAGCAGTATTGCGTTAACAAAAGGTGAAAGCTTCATACGCAGACAATCACAGTAGAAATTGTATACACAGACATACAGGTGAACATCAGCGATTGGTCGTCTAGTATGAGCTCCATTGATACATTAAAGTGCTTGTTTTATTATTTCATTGACCAAATCATAGACATAAAGTAACTTGACTAACTAAAGAGTATATGTTCTAGAATCAACAACAATGAGATAATACACACATCTTTTTTTTGGATCTCCACAAAAAAAAAAATGTTTCCCATAGTGCTCAGCTTGTTACTTGATAAAAATGGTATGCCAATTAATCCTTCTTTTCAGCGTCACCATCAAACTTGTCCACAGTTTCAGCAACACTTTCGGATGGACCATCTTCTGCTGGCTTAGCATCACGATCAGTTGATTCAACAGATTCACCATTAGCTGCACCGTCACTTACTGGCACTGTCTGCTTGACAGTCCCAACTTTGACATACTTGCTCACGAATTTATACTCCCAATCTTGCAAGGCTTCAAGCTCAAATGGGCCAAGGCCAGAGATATCACCGGTGAGATCTTTTTCCTCAAAGGACATCTTGGCGAGAGCTCTACTAGCATCCTTTCCGGCAAACAGTGCATAAGGTCCTCCAGGTCCATAGAACATTCTGCAGGACACAGTGAACAGACTTAGATACGAATATGTAGTGGTAGCTTAGAGCAATTAAGAGAGATACTGAAACAAATGATAGACCTTTAGCAGTTAAAACTGAAATGCTTAACGTTTATCAAGATACTCAGGCATACATTTGTGAGGTTAGCTACTTATTCAAACTCAACTCAAGGTATTTGATCACTTAAGGACATAGTCCTTGTTCAATATAATGCACATTCAGCGTTCAATATCATGTTTATGCTGAAACAAGGACTAATTGTTACTAAATGTCCAGATCCAAGATTTATTGAAGTACCGATGAACTGCTTCACGGAGACCAACCAAGCTCACCATACATAACAAAGTAAATATATGTGTTCAAAAGAAAAAGAAAAGAGCCTGCTTGATTCCAATCCAAAAGATGACACATGATTTTTCTAACTGCTTGAATTAAAACTGGAAAATATAAGTCAAATCTACTGAGAATCAAGTAAAAGTCACAGTGTTCCAACAAGGAATGAAAGAATCACAAACAAGTCAAGACTGCTTTAAATCCTCGCAGTCTAAGTCTTGCCATTGTATTAGGCCTTGATCCTAATGGCTACCTGGATGGCAGACTGGCATACTTAATCAGCCGTTGGATAATCCTGGCAGAAGGAACTTTTTACTAGAGTACAACAACAACAATATACCTAGTATTATTCCATACCGTGGGGTCTGTGGAGTGTAATGTGTACGCATACCTTACCCCTACCTTGTGAGGATAGAGAGGTTGTTTCCAATAGACCTTCGGCTCAGGAAAGCATAAGCACCACATTAATGAAAATATAGACAAGAAGGGACAGTACCAAAAAGCCATATAAAAGCAGAATAAAAACCACAAGACAGTAAGGTAATCAACAATGAAAGAAAACAACAGGTAGTCATAAAAACCTACTACCAACAGAAAGCGAGACTTTGTGTCAATACTATTGTTATGAACACTCTAGACTACCTACTCTACTACCCTAATCTTCGACCTTCATATCTTCCTCTCAATGGTCGAGTCCTCGATAAGCTGAAGATGCGCCATGTCTTGCCTAATCACCTCTCCCCACCTCTTCTTTGGCCTACTTCTACCTCTTCGTAATCCCTCCAATGTCAAGCTCTCACACCTCCTCACCGGGGCGTCTGTGCTCCTCCTCCTCACATGACTAAACCACCTAACCCGCGCTACTCGCATCTTGTCCTCAATAGGGGCCACACCCACCTTGTCGCGAATAACCTCATTTCTAATCCTATCTAATTTGGTGTGCCCGCACATCCATCTCAACATCCTCATCTCTGTTACCTTCATCTTCTGAACATGAGCGGTCTTGACTGGCCAACACTCAGCCCCATACAACATCGTTGGTCTGACCACCTCTCTGTAAAACTTACCCTTAAGTTCGGTGGCATCTTCTTGTCACACAAAACACCGGAAATGAGTCTTTATTTCATCCATCCCGCCCCAATACGATGTGTGACAACTTCATCAATCTCCCCATCCCTTGAACTTTTACTAGAGTAATATTGATAGTTTCTTTTGATAATAGTAGTTCGCGGCCCAGTATGTGCTTATATACTATTCCACCAGAGACTGATTACCCCAGCACAGTTACTGGATAACTCTGCCTACCAATTTGTTTAGGCATATTAAAAAAGTGGCTAGTACTCCCTCCGTTCCCGTTTAGTTGTCATGTATACTAAAAATAGTTGTTCCCAAATACTTGTTATTTTAGAAAATCAAGAGAGAATTAATTATTTTTGCTCAACTGCACCCTCAACAATATTGTTCCAGAATTAAGAAGCACGTAGATGGGTAAAGATTAAAGAATTAATAAGGGATAGATTAGTCAAATTATTCTTCTTATTAATTTTTTGTAATGGGCGTGTAGAACCTTATCTTTACAACTAAATGGGGGTATATTATTCTTTACTGGGTTTGAACCCTATCTTCACCCATTTTATTGAAGCTATATCACACCCAGGATGGCCTTCCATAAAGCAAGTAAAGCAACTGCTTTAGGCTCCATATTTGTGGAGGCCCTATTTTTTGATACATATGTATAAGTTTAAAAAAGGTACTGTGGAGTGAATTTTTTTGGTTTTTTTCTTTAACAAGTATAGATAACAAGGATTTGCAACTGCTATGATTTCTACCACGAATATTGCACTTGAAATGAATATCGAACCCGAATTTCGTAAGACCAGAGGAAGTAACAATTTGATGAAAATGTTGATAATAAAATCTCAAAATATTTCGAAGAGTCCTTTGAAGTTGATTACTTTATACCTAGTAGACAAAGCTATTTTTTTCCACTTCAAAATAGATTTGAACAATTCGAAGCATATGAAAATAATTTTGGTTTGCTATTTAGCCGTAAAAATTAAAATCACTAGATGATGAAAATTTGACATGCCTTAATCTTGAATGTTCCTTAAAGCATAATTATCAATTCGATTTTGATTGGTTTAGATTTATTTTCAGAATTAAAAATATTAAAAAATAATACAATTAGAAGATAACAGTTTAATTGATACACTCGATCAAATAAAAAGATTTGATTTTTTTTGCAATGCCTATATTAATTATGGAATAATGTTAATAACTCTTGTTACCGTCGCTTCAGCGGAAAGAAATTTTCAAAACTATTGGTAAAATCTTACCTAAAATAAACAATGTCTCAAGAAAGGTTAAATGGATTAGCTATATTGTCAATTAAGAATGACTTACTAGGAGTTATTAGTTATAAGAAAATTATTAATAGCTTTGTATCTAAGAAACGCTAGAAAAATAGACGTAAGTTATAAATAGAATTCTATTTAAGGTGAATGTCTATATTTTAGAGAGATCTTAGGGTTTACTTGGTGACTATGTCACTCTTTCCCTATAAATAAAGGGGTTTTATTCCATTGTAATTCATCCCAAAATTCAATAAGAATTCCCTTTTCCTCTTTCTCTGCAATATTGTTTTTCTTCTTTCATTGTTTCATAACACGTTATCAGCACGAGACTCTAACCAATTGAGTAGAAGCTTTGAGATTGAGCATAATGATTGTTAATGGTTCCATGAACTTCCTTCATGATTAAATTCTGGATATAAGGTAAGTATTTTACTTTATTTTTCTCTTTTATATTTATGAAATTTTATAATTTGATTTTAAGTAGAAGCAAAGACGATAAATTTTGATTGTAACTCTAATGGAGTTTAAAAGAAATTATAATCACCCAAAGTGATAAATTTCTATGTCTTGCCATGATCAAATTCATGTATGATTGTGGGCAAAGAAGTGGAAACATGTCCCATTGAATTTGCTTCATTCTCATTCCCTTGAGAGAATGTGATAGCAATAAGTCTGAAAGAAGACAAAACTATTACCGTGAAGGTATCAATGGATGTGGACGTGGCAATAGACGAAATTATAATCGTCATCATTGTGATAATGAGAATAATAAGAATTCACAAAATAATCTTTCACTCTGTGAAAGTAATATTTGTTCATCGATTTGACATGAGATTTTATAAAGCACATATAGATGATTATGGTCTATTCATGATGTGAATGTGACAACATCTGATTTATGAATACATATTCATTCTTGGAAGAATATGAATGTGCTAGTGGTAGTGAATATACCACACTCAGGAGGTTTGAGATTAAATAAGAAAATAATTTCATTATTATGACATGAATGATCATTGATCACATACCTACTGTGATTATGCCAATGTGATTATTAAAAGACAACAATAATGCAAGAAACATATCTTGCATATAATTTTGACTATGACCATAATGATATAACTTTCTATTTGAGAAAGATATTCACCATATGGATCTTGATGAATATATGGTAATACCAAATTAATTGAGAGCTTTGGAAGACCCAATTATTACTATTTTGGATGAATACAATTGATTGTTATGTCAATTTATTGTGTTGTAGTAAGTCTCAAAGAAACTTATTGAGTTTCTAAAGTACTCACGAAAGCGGTTGGTTATATTGAGACTATAAATAAAAGAAAAATGTAATATCTTCTATTACTACAACTTGTAGCAGGGTAATATGTATGTGAAAAATTACCCGCTTTATTCTCCAATTTGTACTACACAAATAAAAGAATGCCACATATTGTTGGAAAAATATTGGTGATTATGGAGAATCAACGGTTTAGTTTGAGACGTGTCAAAGACACAGTCCTTTAAAGATACCACACCGTGATAATTATTATTAGGCGTATCCCCCAGAATTCAACAAGCTCTTCTAGTATAACTAGGAGCAGAAACAACAAAGATTAACAAGTAAAAAACCAGCACTAAAGAAAGGGAAGAAATTTTTTTAACTTTGTTATTTTTCCTTACTCCCAAAATATGAAAAACAACAAAGTATATATAGTCCAAAAAACTTCACAATCTGATATTAGTACGTTTAGAACAAAAAGGAAACCATAAAGGCTTCTGTTACAAACATAAGCCATAAAGGCTTCTGTTACAAAAGCAAAATGAGAATTCAAAGCCTTCTTTTGTAACATTCTTAATTCAAAGTTTTGTAACTTTTCAAAGCCATTCAAGGCTATTGAAAACGGCAGTGGTTACAAAAAGGAATTTAAAGGCTAACAATGTTAATAAAAGATTTGTTATGATATTATAATTGGCTAGTAGTGTTATAATTTTCAGTTATAGATATATATTCTATTGATTGGTCTAATAAAGGCCCATTAAAATAATGAATCTAGACATCAATTTTAAACAATTCTTTTTGAGATATTAAAACTATTTATTTATTTATTTTTCAACACATATAAAGTAGAAGTTTATTGATATTAAACCACATATCATAATAAACTTAGGCTTTATTGATAATTGCACACGTCATGATATAAACCTGAAGTTTATCAATATTGATAATTTATTTAGTTGGCATAATTGGTTTAGCCATATCAATTTAAGTATGATGTGTAAAAATGAAAGAGAATTCACATGGGTAAGTATTAAAGAACTAGAAGTTCTTTACAAATTCTCTTATGTTGTTTGTTCTCATTAATTAATAGACCAACTAAAATTGGGATTGAATCCCATCAATGTTGGAAATATCAAAGGTGAATATGGGCTCATTCACCTGTCATGTATACCACATAAGATGCATCTATGAGATGGTTACATGTGCGATTACTATTAATCCGCAACCTGGTGTTTGTGAGGTAACTTGCTCAATAATTTAATTCAGAGCATAATTTTCAGATTTTTTATTCAAAATAGTTCATCTTGATAAATTGGTTTACATCACAATTATTTTAGCAAAAGGATTTATTGAGTGCCTCCACTTAATAGCTAAACTACTGCTTATGAGAACAAAGTTATTTATATCAGTTTGATATACATTATATACGAAAGTATATTACATTCTCCTCTCACAAGTGGTTCAGAGTCGGGAACCAAATAATTCCATCTTATTATTATTGTTATATGGTGTATATTTTGATTAACACCAAAATGTACAAAGATGGGTTTCCAAAATTGAGTAAGAAAATTAGTTTTTCTAACATGAGGGGGAGACAAGAATAAACAATTGAGAAAAGGTTACGTGGGATGAATTATCATTTGTACATCTAGATCCTCGAATAAGATAATATGAACTTGAAGTTCATAAAAAGATAATTCATTTGCAATATATTGCAAAGCATGCCAGACGCATTTGCTGACCCAAAGAAAGTAACTATATTCTAATTGCAAATGCTCCTATTAAGTCCTAGAAGGACAAAGTCTATGGTACACTTAAAGCGTATAGACCAATCGGTTCAAATAAACTTCTTGATAAAGAAGATGAGCAAATGATCAAAATGATCATAATAAAAGAGGCAAGTGATCTAGAAGATCACGTGACATAACACTTCATAAAATCTTATGAGAGATTTAGGTATCTGAATATATTAATGAAGAGATCTCTATGTTATGTCTTTATGAAAAAAAATATTGGAACCGATATAAAATGTTCGCCGACGACATCTATCATAGCGCTAAGTATAGATGAGGATCTTAAGTTTGTCGAATACGGACACAAAAATATTGGCCAAATAGAAGAGACTAGAATTGGTTTCATATGGAATACATATAATTTGGGACATGTAGTTCAAACACTCGAAAGTATAACGTTAATGGTGTGTGCAATCACTATCATGTATCTTATATGTCTGACATGACATGAAAACTTGATATGCATCTAAAGTCCATTCATATGGCTTATATGACTTAACTTATATGACAATCCCTGAAGGATATTGCTTAAAGTATATAGAATTCTTGGTCATGAAGTACTACATCCTAAGTGCAATTTGTGCACATTTGTATCTTGCTATAACTATAAGCATGATAATGTAATAGCGAGGATTTCAAGGAGCAACATATTTATTGGAGTTAATATGGATGATTTATTCATCAAATCTCTACTGATGTCAACCTTCAAGAAGCTAGTGCACAAGATTGGGATGCGAATGCTCAAACATGTGAATTGATGCTCTCATCAGGGAGTAAATACGCAGTGTACTCTTTTTCCCTTACAAGGTTTTGTCTCATTGGGTTTTCCTTGCAAGGTTTTTAACGACGCAACCAAAGACGTATTTCTAAACATGTGTACTTTTTTTTTTCTAGAATTTTTTTCCCACTGGATTTTATTTAGGTAAGGTTTTAACGAGGCACATTGTATATTGAATAGACATTTAAGGGGAGTGTTATAAATAGAATTCTATTTAAGGTGAATGTCTATATTTTAGAGACATCTTAGGGATTTTACTTGGTGGCTAAGTCACTATTTTCCTATAAATAGAGGGGTTTTATTCCATTGTAATTCATCCCAAAATTCAATAAGAATTCTCTCTCCCTCTTTTTCTGCAATAGTTCTTCTTCTTTTATTGTTTCATAACAACTTCAAATAAATAAATATCTTTTTAAAAAAAACGTTAAGGCCCTCCTAAAGTTTGGCTTTAGGCCGCAGAACTCATCGGGCCACCCCTGATCACACCCTTGGGTGCTACTGATCGTGTCACCTACACACTAACTCCCTATTAGTTCCGTATTCCACCAATTCCCAAGCCGCAACACTACGTCGTGTAAATCGCAAATTTCTGAGTATGATAATTTCAGCAAAATTAGAACTTTTCCCGGCAAATAAAAAAGCATAAAGCAGTTGAAAGAAAACAGAAAGAGAGATTGATTCTAGGATCACTAACTCTTTTTTTCTCAACCAAAAACTTCCCAACTTTCACATAAAGCTTAAAAACTTTCCACAATCACCAAAAAAAAAACTGCAAAAAGAATAAATTGTTAGAATTTTGCCCTGAATTTCTAATTCTATTAGGACTCTTTTTTCTTGAAGGAATGAAAAAGACTCCTAAAAGGATTAAATCTACTTAATATGTCTTATCCTTTTCTTGAAAGACAAGTTTTGCACATCTATAAATTAAGGATCTCTACTTCTCACAAAAAAAAAACAACAAAAGCATCCACAATGTAGTCATTAAAGAGTTTTGTTTAGGGGATATTTTTCTCTTCATATTTTTTCTTCTTTTATATTAGTTTTATCATATGTAGGTCTATTGACCAAACCATTATAAACTATTATGCTTAGTTTAATACATATTTTTCTTTTGTCGTCATGATTTATCGTCCATCAAGTTTTGTATTGTTAGTTTCCGCATGCACCATGTTATTTCGATCCCAACACAAACAAGCACGAAAAATTCCATAACAAAAAGCCAATAATTCTGAAAATCAAAGTCAAAGCTTCAAATAACATAGAATAACTTAGAAAACTTGTAAACCAAGACAATTACCTGCTCTGAGAAACATCATAGATCTGACCCTTAATTGCCATCAACAAAGGCTTCTTTGAATCAGACCCATCATACACCTTCAACTCCTCTTCACTAATCTCTCCAAGCTGAACTGGGGGCGGCAGAGGCTGGACCTGTTCCTCAAAATTTCTAGACCTCTGCTGGTGACCATGATCAGTCGAACCAAACAATTCCGAGACAACATAGTAAAAAGCAAGTGCTAGAGCAACCACTGTGAAAAATGTTGTAGGTGAGAGACCTGTGTAAGCTGTGATGGAATCTTTCAATGTTTCCCATAACTCTAGGGCCATATTTTTGGACAGGAAAAAGAATTTATCTGATTCTACTGTAGGGTGAGAGAAACAAAGAGGTTTCTTTATTTGTGACTAATCAATCAGCATTGTTTATCTAGTCTAGTGATAATTTTCTTGTGCTGTGCCGGACCAAGATCAGGGGAATTGTTCATTTTGGACTTTGACTATATATAGATATGCCCCGTTTGGACATAACAATTTTTTTTCTTTTTTTCCAAAAAAAGTCACTTTTTCGAAATTAATGTTTGTTTATAAGATTTTTAATGCATTTTGGAAAATTTAAGAAAACTCCAAAAAGTTATTTTTCAAAATTTCTATCCAAGTCATTCACTAAACTTCAAAAACAACCTAAATTGAAATTTATTTCAAACACAACCCTAAATTTCAAATATCGTTTTCAATTGAAAAAAAAATTCACCATTTTTTTAAATTTTACAATTTTTATGTCCAAACGTACTTGCCCCTTTTAGTTTCCAACTACTTATCTGTAGATGAATTAAAGAATGTTTTATTTAATTAAAAGATGTTAGTGTACAAATTTGAGTACTACAGTTTATTATTTTGTTTTATTTTTGGAGATGTCAAGATTCCATCTTTCTGGATGGTATAATAGTCAAATCATCCCTTTTTTTTTTCTTGAGGGAATTATATTACGCCGTCGTGTAAAAAGCGAAGTATTAAAAAAATACTATAGTGTTTTCTTTTTCATGAAAATGATGCACATGTTGTTTTTTATGGTTGTGCATCATTTTTTTCTTTTAAATGGATAAATTTGAGAAACAAATGACGTAGGAGAAACAATGAAGTCTTAAGTTTTTTTAGTCGTTTTCTAAAATTCGTAATAAAATTTTGGATTATTTTGCGGACAATTTGATGTCTTTTGTAGAACTTAGGAAAAGATGGCACTCCCTCCGGTCCACAATAAGTGACCAATTTGCTTTGGACACCTCACTAAAAAAATATAAAATTTTAAACAAAAATAATTAGTGCGACTAAATTACACTTAATTGAATGTTGCAACATAGTTAATGTGAGGAGTAAAAGGTTTTTTAGGAATACGTACATAAGGATAATTTGAAAAAATAAATTAATTTTTTTTTAATTAATATAAATAAATATTTATTTTGGACCAAATTTAAAAAGTATATCGGTCAATTATTGTGGACCGGAGTGAGTAATTACTAAATTTGGAGGGGGCGGGGGAATTAGAAAGAAAATAACAATAAGGAAAAATAACGTGCAGGTAGAATGGTAAATCATTTATCCTGAGGAGAGAAAGGTCATTCCAGAGGTATTTGGTAGACGTTAGGTAGACTGGTAGAGAATGCTATTTAATTCATACCAAACTTTGTTGACAACGTCGATATCGCCGTTGTGGCATGAAATTGAAAAATTGGTCGGGCTTACCAAAATTATTGCCTAACCATTAGTTATCGTGTAATTTGCAGCTATTATTAGTCCATTTAGGTATATATATATATATATAGCCACGATAAAGAGCGAGAGGACAGCCGCCAAAGTAGGTAAAGCTATACTTCATCCACCTCAAATTAGTTGTCATGTTTCATTTCTGAAAGTCAATTTAACTAACTTCCGAAACTAAATTAGGTTAGATAAACCCAATATTTCAAAGCTAAAATTTAAATATTTAACAAAATATACGAAAAGTATTACAACTTACGAGTTGTTCTCATGTCAATATGATAAAAATATTTGCAAAATATATCTCCTCTCATAGACTTTTTTTGTTGTTTGAAAACGCAGAAACAAAACGCATCCACGTACCACAAAGAGAAAATTATAGGAACACAAAGAAATGTGATAGAACAGGAAAATACACTAATGTTACAAAATTACAACAAGAAAGTAACGTTACTCTGCCATGTGCATGATGATACAGTTTTATGTCTCCTATACTACAAAGTTACTCTCCCTTTAGCAACCGGAAGCTGATTCACTTCCATTAACAATGACAAGGTTTTATTTTTGCTTCATATACACAAGTTTACAACATTCACTGAACCTTTAACAAGGTATCTAACTTATGAAAAGCAATATATCCTTAAAAGTTGTTAAATTGCAAGAGATCTCACCTCATCCACTTTCCAGAGGTCTTCTTCATATTTATACCACCTCATCAGCCCTTCATCGTTTCTGGTGCGCTGACACATGATGCACGAGTCACTCATGCAAGTTAGGAATTTGCGTAATCTAGAGGCTTTTCCAAGAATTGATTCGTCAAGCTTCGTCACAACTCTTTTAGGTGAAGATGGAGGGACTTCAGTGATCAGGCAATGAGATATATTGAGCACTTCCAACTTTTTTAAGCCCTCTAAGATAATAACTAAGGCGCCTTTAGATAGCACTGTGCACCGCACACTCAGCACTTTCAAGTTTGGAAGAAATGCTACCAGTGTAGATGCAAAGAGAATATCACATGGCCCCATAATCTTGAGCTCAGCAAATTTTTTGCAATTCCTTGCAATTTCTTCCATGACGTATGGTGGATTTGCTATGCTAGGCATCGTCAGTGATTCAAGATCTTCCCATATACGAATAGCCCTGCATATTCCTGTCTTTTTTATTCTGTTCCAAGCAGGCATAACAAGACGTTTAAGCCGTGGACACCTGAAAAAGAGGAGATTTGATTAACTGTCTTCTTCATTCTCACTGTAAACTTTGCTTCTCCTGAATTCAAATAATGGCAAATCATTGGACATCTGAGATATATGATTCTGCCTGAACTCTGGAATGATTGATGTATGGTTTTCTAATTTAAATTATAGAACTAAGGAAAGATGAAGGTTTATCGGGGAATACCTCTCGGCAGTATAAGTCAACTGATCGTCACTGACATACAGATTGTAATGGAAGATTAACGTTAGTATGTTTCCACGACTGAGGTTCAAAGCAATCCTTAGGAGGCGGGTTAATGTTTTATCAGACTGACAGTCCACATATACATACGGCTCTAATGGGATTTTGATGAAATTTGATTTTATTACAGACAAGTCCAGCTTTTTCCAGAGAAGTTGATCAGAGCAAGCTAATCGCCACGAACTACAAACTTGAGCAAGTCCAGAAGTCAACTCAAACAGGTCAAAGGACTGCAATATCTTCACCAAGATATCGTTATCAAGGTCCTCCCATCTCCTTACAGCAGAATCTCCTTCTTCCATCACAAAAGCTTCAATGTCCTATGTTTTACGGCATGAAAACATCTGTATTAAAAAAAACATTACTTCTCAAGTGTCATTATCAACCATGATGAATATCTGAATTCCTGATGTCAGTTTGATGTTGCTGATTGTTCATTTTGTATTCTTTTGAAAGTAATCAGACCATGAAGCAGAAAAGTTGAGTGTTAAAAGAAAGTACAGAAATGTCTAAAGGGGGTACTGGGATTCCCGAAATTGAAGAAACTAGGAAAATCTGAACCGAAACTTGAGTTGGTTATAGATAACAAAATAGTACTAAGTTCATGCTGGCATAGCTGATTGGAGCATCACATTTCAGATAAAGAGAATTATTACGGAAAGCAAAATGATACATAAAAGACCTAACATCAATTTCTTTTGAGTAAAAAGGAGATGCAGTAACATCAATTTGCACATAAAATTCCCTAGAGAGGAAAATTCCATGTCCATTAGCATTAGGATGGAAAAACTGGAGACTTGTTATAAGCTTTGAAGAACAAGACAAGAACGAAGAGAACTGGGGACAATCAGGGCTTACGTAGTTTCCAGGAATCAAATAAAAGGGGATAACAAAACATATTTTTACTCTATCCATGCTATTTTATGTGATTGGGGGCAGAAATAAAGATGTTTATTTGATTTGTGTATTTAACAAGGGGTAATTAAAAAAATATAAAAGTAATAGTTAAAAAGTTAGTTGAGGAAAAAAAAACGATATCAGTGTTTGAATATTATTAGTTAAATCAATTCACAAAACTTGACAAAGTTATATAAGATAATACTAGTAGGAAAACAATAACAACTATGCCTTAAATCTCAAAATTTTGGAGATAGCAATATGGTTCCTTTGCAACCATTCTCGGGCCACAAATTTCCAATACTAATTAACAACAATTATGCTCCAATCCTAAGCTAGTTGGGGTCAGCTATATGAATATCCACTATCCATTATGCTCCCGTTGAAGCAGTTTCATTCTAATACTTGAGACAAACTAAGGATTCTCTATGAATAAAGGTTTTCTACATTTTCTACTGAAAAGCAAATCACCATTGAATAAAAAAGACTCCTGGCAAACTACATACTTAATGCAAGTGTCACGACATAACTAAACCTTAATCCTAACTGGTCAGAATTACCTATATGGATCTTTCGCTTCCATTCTTTTGTAATTTACCAATTTCACATGGATTTCGAGAGACTGTAAGTTCTTTGAGACAACTTTTGTCCATGTAATTTTAGACTTACCTCATCCTTTTAACACCTTCAACCATCCTAGAGCCACACTTACAAACCGTTTCATTTGAACGTCGAGACATGACTGAACAATCATAGGGGACCTTTTTTCGTTTTATCCTCTATGTGTGCTATTTGTACCTTCTGTCAGACTAAACCATTTCTTATCTTATTTAATTTTGTATAACCGCACATGGCACATCTATCATAAGACTTGTATCTCTTTGACACTCATCCTATGAATATGTCAAACCTAAGAAACCCAACACCCATTCCAATATATCATTGTTGGTCTCACAACTACCTATAACCTTGCCTTTCACTCTGGTAGGTATCTCCTTATCGCATAACTCATGTGACACTTCTCCGTCTCAACTATATGATTTTAATTCTCAGTGTTACGTCTCGTCTCTATTCTCCTGGAAATTGAGCTAGACATATGAACCAATTTGCTGATCAAACTTAATAAAGAAGGAGTATACGATCAATGTAAGACTAGTTAATTTATGATGGATCAGTACAATAACAAATACTAGGTAGAGACAACAACAACAACAACATACCCAGTATAATCCCACAAGTGGGGACTAAGTAGAGAAATGGTATCAAATATTTTGTGACATCCGGAAACAAAGAGTGTCAAATAAATTGCAACAAAGGAATTATTAATAACAAGTCCTCGATAACAGAACCAATGATGGTTTGCTTAGGCACCCTATCCATATACACATAAATTCTAAATTGAAAGCTAAACTAGCAAGTACACACGATGGATCTTCAATCCTATTCCAACAAAACAAATATAATGCTGGAAAAAACACTAGTATTTTTATGTTAAAGAGAGAATAATTTAATACATTTAAATTCTTAAAACTTGTGTAATTTTATCTTAATAGAATGGTTTCAAACATTTTGAAATGTCCTAAAATAGAAAGAGGTCATATAAATTGGACAATTTGGAGTATAAAGTATAAATATATCAGGATGAAGAATATTCATCCCAGAAGGAGCTTAAAAAATGGAGAAGAAAGGAGCTAGAATGAAACAGGATTTCTCTGTAGTTCGTGACTTCTTCTCATAACAAAGTAGAGCTCTCACCATAATTCAAGTTGCTCAAATAAATAATGCAGTATCAATTGAAGTATAAACAATCAATTAAGGAAAAGTGATGTTACTTAAGAAAATACCAGCTGACAAGTCATAGGCAAACTCTCTACACTCCCTGGCCTTTTATAACATAAATTGATGTCAGCCACAAGCTTATATTGAGCCTTTGAGTTTGATCAATGATAGTAATTTATCACACTTGTATGCCCAAATACAGTAGTACTTGTGATTGAAGGGAAAGGATGGGTGCTAATTCAAGCATAAAGAAGAAGATAGAAAGCTGTTCCACGGCCTAATCAGATGTGAACAGTAAGACTGCCTTTCTCAAATGGCTTCAATCACAAGCTTATGCGCCAATAAGGTGATTTTATTATAGGCTTTTGATATAGGACAAGAGAAGAGATCTCAGGACTATAATAGGCAGCAAAGATGCAGCGAATGTGGGACTCATTTTCTGCTGGTATCTAGCTGTGTGGAACAAATCCCCAAGGATAACAAAGGCTTTGAAGTAGCCAAAGGACCAGCAATAAATTGCAGAATCAAGAAGGAAACAAGTAAACAGAAGGTTCTCTGATAGCCCGCTGACAGATATTAAGAGGAAGAAAAGGTGTAGGAATTCCAGTTAGTGAGTTGCAAAATGCACCAATGAAACAAGAAAAGCTTCAACAAATACGTTTTCCAAATAAAATCGTACATCTCAACTACCCTAAGTTGCTCGGACATGGGTGCGGGTGTCCGACACGGGTGCGGATCTAGAGGTCGGATCTTTCAAGATGTAAATTTTAAGATTCGGGGATACGGATACGAGTGAGGGGATCCGGCTAAAAATAATTTAAAAAAAATCTCTCTAATTTATGAGAAATTTTGTGGAATACTTACGTATAGCTTGTAAAGTGTGAAGTTCCTTTTTATTCTCAAGTTGTAGATAAGTAAAAGATTGATTCCTAGATAAGATATGCCATTTTTTTCAAGTATACCCTAGTTTTAGACTTTAGTTCTGATTTCGGTAATCAAGTTGTATTTTGTCTCGAATTTTTCTGTCAATCGTGGTTAAAATACCCAAAATTGTTTGACCAGATCTGGTACGGATCCCATACACACCCATACTAGTATCTTGTCGACACGGGTGCGGCACCTAAAATGCCATATCGGAGCAACTTAGCAACTGCCAAGTTCTTGATTTCTGAGACACTAATACTCCAAAGAGAAAACAAAAACTTGAAGCGTACCATAGAGCATTCATTTAAGGGGGAAAGGCAATTTCTAGGAAACATTATTTGTCTGTGTTTTTGAATGCTCTGGGAAATCATAAAAGAAAAAAGTTGAAGAGTGTAAGTGAAGTTTTCAACTACATTATAGCAAATCGATCCGAAGGAACATGATAGAGAATATTGGCACTCACCTTACCGTCCTCTTAAACCCAACATCATTATTCACCATCTCCCTCCCTCCCTCCCTCAAAATCAACTAAAGCAATCTCTTACTCAACTTGGTCAGTGATCCCAACATTTCTCATAAAAGGACAGATCAGTGACCTCCAAGATATGGAGTTGTTTAGTCAAATAAGGCAAGAGATATGTGATGGAGAAGGTTTGATGGTGGTAATTAAAATGGAAGTGGCAGTTGTAATCAGAAATACGAACCAGCAGCTCCTGGTCAAGTGGCCAAAGCTTCCTATCTAACCTAACACTGGCTTCTTTCTTTCATCATGTTGGAATAGATAGGTTCAAGAAAAGCAACATTTACATCTGTGGCATGCTCATGCAAAATTGATACCTATAATAGAATGTGGTGTTCATTCAACAATGGGATTAATTGACACTTATTCACCATATCAAGCTGATCCATTTCCCTACCGTATACAGCATATCCATACAGGCCAATTTCCGCAGATTTTTCAATTGCCTTCCAGATAAAGTGAGGAAATTTGAGATGTAGTTACACTTTTCTCTTAACCTCCTTTTCCCAAGAATTTGAAGATCCAAATGTATGGCAATGACATCCCTAAAGACCTATTAAGAAATTCACTGAAGAATTGCTGCAAGACGCAGTATTACCAAATTACCGTTGGCTCTATAGATGTAAATGAAGAATTAGAAACCTAGAAGCAGATTAGTAAATTCAAAGCAAACATGGAAATGAACCTAACACTCTGCACATAAAAGTTTCTTTTTCTTTCACTTGCATTCGTTTTCATAAGCGTGGTGTTCATGCCAGCTTGTGTATAACTCGACTAATTCCACAAGGTATCTCTTTCACTTGCATTCCACAAAACCATTTCAAGCAGAGTTCTATCCAATGAACTGGAAACCCCTTCTGCTTTATTTGAAATATCAAAAAACGAAAGATAGCCTAAAAATAAATGTATGTTTCCCATAAGAACTGTATACAAAACTAAATCTGTGTACAAAATTTCGTTCTTACAAAAACTAAACTTAGAAAGCCACTGATTAGAAAAAAACTTAGCCGTGAAAATCAAATGTACCTATGTTTGCCTCTAAAGTTCAATTGGAAGCCTGGTTTTGAATCTTTATGTTAACGAGAAGATATAATCTTTCAGAATTAAATCGTTACGTTAACAAAACAAAAAAAAAACACAATTAAATTTTAAAAAAAACACGTCAGAATATATAAAACTTTTAAGAAAAAAGATCCGCATTTGATCAAACCTCACTAATTGAAATGCAGAAAACAAATAAAATAACTCAGACAAGCTCAAATTCAGAACAAAAATTCCACAAGTTTGTATACAGAATTACTTTAATACTCTTAACAACTTTTGGAATCGAGATCCGCCTTGAATCAGAAACTAATCCAAGAAACAACCAGATTAAAGAATTGAAGCCAAAAAAAAAAAAACAGAAAGATAGAGAGAGAAGTTTAGAACATGCCTTTAGAAGAAACCAGGTAACTGTTGCGAATGGTGTACAAATTTTTGGAGCGTTGGTTCAATTCAGTGTGTGTGTGTGTGTGAGAAAATGTGCGGGATGATAGTGTAGCTGGTGATGAGGAGTGAGATTAGGATTCGGGGGAATGAGAAAGATATACGAGGAAATGACACAAAAAACCCCATGCAGACTGTCAAACTGTAATAATTGTACCCACTGTGTCAAAAAAGAAGTGTCATCATATCTTCCACTCCTTTTACTTGATTCTGGTCAACACTCCAGTTTAATTCTTTTTAACCTTATTAGTCAAAAAAACTGAGTACATCGTTTTTTCTTTATTAGTTAAAAGTACTGAAGTCAGTCTATCAACTGAATTTTTTTTCTTTTTTCTTTTTTGACAAACGAAAGAAACATTGAAATGAAGACTTATATTATATAGCAGTACAAAATATAAACATAGAAAAATATTTATATTAACTCATTAAGAAAGTGAATTAATCTTATATTTAAACTTCTCTAAATTCTTCTGTTATTTTGAAGAGAAAGAGAATAATTTGTGCATTTCCATTAGCTGGTGCAAATTGAAGAAGCTATGATAGTATTTTAATTTTCTGTAAAAAATTGAAGTTAAATTCAGCTAGTAAGTTCTATCTGGTATAGCAATGGATTTTCTAAATTTTCTTGGCCAAGCCCATATACAATCCGTTCAACTTCGCTTCATTTTTCATTTTGGCACTTTATCTCACCCTTGTTCCATTTTGGTCCTCCAACTTTATTTCTTATGTTTCATTTTAACACAAAGACTGAAACTAGTGCAAAAAAATATAGCGAGAATGTATACACAAATCTGAGGTGTAATAAATATTCAATTAAATATTGTTCATCCTTGTCAAACGGATCAATACTAAAATACGCAACCCGAAATTCTTGGTGTCCAGGATACTTTCAGTTCAACTTAAAATCCACAAGTGCTATATTTTTTACACTGATTTCAGCTTTTGTGTTAAAATAAAACATAAAAAATAGAGTTGGAGGAACAAAAGGAACAAGATTGAGATCGAGTGTCAAAATAAAAAATACAGTCAAATTGAATGGACTGTATATGTGTTTGGCCAATTTTCCTGCTTAATTCCTTATAATTCGATTTAACTTAAACGCCTTATTACAAAAGTGATCAATAAAGCACATGATGATGTTTCAATTAGCGTTAATGAAATAGAAAAAGAGGAGAATCTTACTGATTTTTGTTATACACAAAAGTTAAAGTAGAGTAACATTAAAAGATTTACTACTCCTACATTGTGAGAATTGTCAGTGTTGAAATAGATCATTAATCATTTGCCTTGCATGTTTGAATCATTAACCATGTCTTTTTGTCATTGATAAAAAAGATATTAATGAAAATCAATCAAATTGTGTCTTGAAAATGAGATAAGAGATAGTTGTGATGATACATAATAATTTAAGGAATATTAATTGACAATCAAAAAGAGTTTTGACCGTTAGAGATCACGATTTATGTAATCCAAATGAAATTCACATAAACTTAATGACGTGTGTGCACAAGTAGTCGTGCTTTTTTCACCAAATAGAAATAAAATTCATTATCTGTACCAACTTATAACAAAGGTTAAAAGATAAATTTTACATTAACCATATAAACATAACGGTTGATTGATTTAAACCATAAAATGTATCAGAACATATAACACTTAGCCATCATCATTAAGTGGTAATTAATTTATTAAAACTTACACATTAATTAATTATGTTTAAATAGAAAAATTATGTAAAAAAGACATTATATACATCTATTGTAACTGTATTGTTTACCTCGAAATACGAGTAACAATTAAACTTGTAACGTGATTTTAAGAATACGTGATCTGATTCAATAACAATTGATAAATGACAGATTAAATAAATGAATTGAACGGTAAAGATAAATCAAACCAGTATTCTAGCAATTCGTCGACCTTGATAGGGAGCAGGCTCGATGTCAAATGATAAGAGTAATAAGAACGGTAGCAAAAATGCAAGCAAGCAAAGAGTAGCATAGTATTATTTCTCAATAAGTGTATATGATGGTTACAAATGAACATGGTTCCTCTTTATATAGTGGAGGAATCCTAAATAAGGTACAACTCAAATTTCGAAAACAAAATTCACGATTGATGTCAATAACCGTTAACGGTTCCGTCACTCCTGAGATTCCTGCCAAAATCTATCGTCGATCGTTGATATCTCGTTATTCCTTTGCTCGATGTCGGTCATGCCCGATCTCGATCCTTCGGTCTTCGTATCTTCGAGCTCGAGCTCACTTCATCATGAGATTAATCTCGAGGCAGTCCCTCGAGCCCATAAAATCGGACATAGTCGATTTTAACTGTATACAGATAGTCCCCGCATTTTTAGAATAAAATGATAATAAACGATTTGAGCCTCGATTCTTCTGCCCCTCGATCATGACGTCGTCTTCGTGACGTAAGCGATGGATATGACAGAAACGTCCCATCAGTTCGGTTTCCCAAATCATCAATGTGTGTTAGGCATCGGTCGTCCACTAGTGCTACCGAACCGTCGCCTCGAGCCTAAAAATTATCGCCTCCTTCATTGTTTCAAACTTTACTTTTGCTTTGATCAGAACACTCAAATTTCCAACCCTTCTTATCTTCCTTTTGTTGCCGCTTGTTATGCCGCCGTTGTTTTAACCGGAGCCACCAATTTCATACCTTTCTTCGACCTTCTATACATATACAAATGGCGAAAACTTCTGAGACTGTGCCGCAAAAAGAGAAGGCTTCATCTTCCTCCTTCCGGCCGGCCGGTGATAAAACGTCGGTGGAGCCGGCACCCCACGAGTATGTTCCGCACCCACGCGTTCTGAAATCCGAATTCAAAGTAGAGAACCCCTCATGTGTACTGCACTGATGCGAACATGTGTTGATGTACATGTGTTCGATTACGAAGAGCCACATCGAGGCCATGAAAAAGGAGTGAAAATGGGGTGTTGAGGTATTGGTGCGCATTCCTACCCCTAAAGAGAGCATCATCACACACGTGAAGGGGTTCTTAAGTGTTTACACTTACCCCTTCACACTAGGGTTGTTCACGGATTGTATCAGATCGGATTTAGCACATTTCGGATTTGGATTTAGGACTTCGGATTCTAGAAAATGCGATTCGAATTATATTGGATTGGATTCGGATTTTAAAGTTTGGATCAGATCGGATTTCGGATCGTATTATTATGCCTCAAAGTTGCAAACTAATATGTATATTTTCATTGTAAAGAGGCAATGCATTAAGAAAATTCATGTTTATACAATTATGAGAGTACTATGGTGCCAATATACCTAAATCTAGCAATTGTAAAGGTAATAACTTGGAGGAAGATGTAAAGGAAGTACTAACTATTCCAAACTCAAGTGTAGTATTTATACATTGCCTAATAATTTCGGATTTCGGATCGGATTAAAATATACCAATCCGAATCCGATCCGAAATCCTAAATTTTAATAAACACAATCCGAAATCCGAAATTGCATGGATCGGTTCGGATTTTGGATATCCGATCCAAATGAACAACCCTACTTCACACTGGGTCCCGTCGACCCCCTGATTTTTGACTTTTGCAGAAGGTACGAAGTGACGCTTGGCCAGATCCACCCTTCATTATGGCGCATAGTAATCATGATGCGCTTTTTCTCCAACGAGGCCGGGGGATTATAGTTCACTCTGAATCACCTTATACGGTTGTACATGCCTCGGCTCTATCGAGGGCTAATTAAGCTTCAATGTCGAGCAACAAAGACTTTATTCTTGATCATCGACGAGGATAAAGATTGAGGTTGGATGAGCCGATTCATATGGGTGAGGACCTGTGATATAATACATAAGGAGAAGATGCCATTCCCTGAGGAATGGAACCTGGATCGTAAGTGAATCTTCATATCTCGATTTTTATGTTTCTTTTAATTTTTCCTAATATTTCCTTTTAACATGTAGTTGTCTCTTGGATGCCTGAAGTGGTGCCCGATCTCGAAGATTGGGTCCAAAAGCTTGATTTTACTTATACTCGCGCCGAACAAGCATGGAGGGATTTGACAAAGGGCAGTTGGGAGGCCAAGAACCATGGTAAGGATCTCTTCCTATGTATTCTGAAGTAACTACATGCTCTGTTCATTACTAATGTTCCTTTATGCAGGTCTGACCAAAGATGCCATTCTGAGGCCTTCAAGTGAAGGAGGAGAAGCCAAGTCCCCAGCTCCAAAGTCGGGAAAAGATAAAAAGAGAAAGGATGCCTCGCATTCCGAGGTCCCCAAACCCAAACCTTGAAGGGTGAGGAGAAAAACGGTCGCTCTCTCGGCGTACATGGTCCAAAAACTAAGAGATGAAGCGAGGAAGAAGAAGAAGATACTTCGGCGCTGAAGGTCTGCCCCAGGAAGGCCGTCGAAGTCACCCCACCTTCCGAGCTTCCACCTGATGCAACCGAGCCTCGTATGGAGGATGTTTTGAAGAAAAATTCGGGCATGAATCTCGGGTCTCCAGAGTTTGAGGTTGTTTCTCAATCAAAAACTTCTACACCTGGCGGGACCGGTTCCGAGACTTAGAAAATCAGTTAGAGCACCTCGAGCGACTCGCTCGGGGCCATGGCATTAGATCAACTGCCTTCACTGCCAGTCTTTTCTGAAGAAGCGATAAAGGTGGCCCGAGGCATGAAGACTCCAGAGATTGGCGGAGGCTCTATCATAGGAGATACTTTCTAGGATTTCTTCATGGGGGTCGATGATACCTCTGACATTAATGATGTTTCGATACTTATGGTGGAATCCCAACATCTCTTTTCTCGGGTAAGTACCAGTTGCTTGTCGGTTACTTTTATTCGCTTTTTTCTTTACAAATCTAACTTGTGTTTTATTCCTTGTATAGGCATTTGCTAAATTCCGAGCAGACCTTAGTCAGTGTGAGGACGAACTCCAGAATGTCTCAGAAGAGAGAAATGCCCTGAAGATACTCTATGGACAAAAGGACGAGGTCATAAAGGACCTTCAAGCGGACTTGTCCAAGGCTCGTGAAGAAGAGGCCGAATTAGACAAGCATGTAACCACCCTCCTGATAAAGTATGGAATCAACTCGACTGTGGGAGCTAATACTTCACTATCTCAGCTGCAACAGAATATAGAGAGGATCGAGCTTCTCCGAGCTAAGGTTGATCAGGTCAAGGCCGATTGTGATCGGTGGAAAGGGAGCATGGACCGCCTAGCTGCGGAAAATGAGGTAGCCTTGGTCAACTATCCTCAGTTGAGTCCCAACTTCGAAGCTTTAAAGAGGAAAGCTCGGCCCGGACCAAGAGGGTCGAGGATCTTGAAGTTGGCTTACTGAGGCCATGGCGGAGGTCGAGAAGACCAAGGTCATGGCAGATAAGTCTAGTGCCATGTACCAGGCTAATGTTGAGTCTTTTCAAATACAGCTAAGGGAGGCTTCCGACTAGGAGCGGTGGAGCAATGATTTGGCAAAGTGTCAATCCCGGAGGGAAATCCTCGAGTAAATTCATGCTCGAGGTTTTGACCTTACCAAGGAAATCGCTCGAGCCAAAGAACTTGAAGCCGAAGCCAGGCAGCTTGCCCTTTCCGATGATGATGAAGAGGGCAGTCGAGGCGGGTCCGATGGAGGGCCCGAGGAAGAAGTTTCTCCCAGAGAAGAAGCCACTCCCAAGGAAACTGGCCGGATTGTAGTTAGACTTTAGCTTTGTTTTCTTTTCTTTTTTTGTAAGGACTTGATTGGCCTTTTGTACAGGTTTTATATATAATAGAAAGACTTTACTTTGAATAACTTCATATATTTCAAACCCAGACACGCTTTCTATCTTCATTGAAAATTTTGAAGGATTTCTATTGCTGTAATTTTTCTAACTCTAGCTCGTAGCCAAAGCTAACCCTTAAGTTTTCCGTTTATATGAGGGCAAGTCCCCGAGCTCGGAAATTTACTCGAGACTTTATCTCGGGGGTGGCTTGATCGAACCCATATATGTATTATTTTCATAACTAAGTTCGAATGAATCTTGAACTCGGGATAACGCAAACCCTTAGTTTTTTATCAAATGATGGGTAAGTCTTGAGCTTACAGTAATATACCCCTTAGGGTTTTTCGGTGAAACCTTGAGCAATAATTGAACTTATTCAAGCTCGGGGTAGCGGAACTCTTGGGTCCGAATCGAGTGAGAACAAGGTCTCGAACTCAAATTGTGTTGGACCTTAGGCTCTTTGTATTGGACCTTAGGCTCTTTAGATTGGGCCGATTTGGCCTAAAAATGGCTATTATTTTCCCCTTTTCGAATATTAGACTTAGTGAAAATTTCTTTGTGCCTTAGCACGTGATTTTGTATACCCGATGGGTTTTTTGAGGGTCCGATGATCGAACCCCATTTTTGTTTGTGTCTCAACGTGTTTGTGTGAGATAATTTGATACCCCTTGAGGTTTTTTGAAGGCTGATATTATCGAAGCCTTTTATTTATTCGAGGGCTGATTTTATTGAAGCCCTTTTAAATTTCTTTGCCGAGGGTAGCCTTTTTAACCGATTTTTAAAGTATTTGAAGGCATTTTGTTTATTGCAGAATTCGGACGTCTCTGAGCCGCGTTATTTTGGCCGTAGCCTTTAATGTGGACATAGCCTTCAGATATATCTCTTGGACTTATTTCCCAATAGCACTTCGAACTTGTTCGAAATGTTAGTCCCCGAGTATGGTGGCCTTGGCCTATATATCAAGGGGTGCCTCTTTGAGGTCTTGTGACTTCGAATTTGGATAGCTCGAGTATGCAGTCCTCGAGTGTTCGAAGTATGTTTTCCCTTGGCTCTTGAGCCATTTTTCACAAATGTTAGTTTTCCATAATAGATCAGAATCATAAGTATGTGACTTGTATAGTAGAGAATTTGCTTTGAAACATGAGATGTTCGAGAAAAAGAATGCTTCTTTGAATAATTTATACATGCGTACATATCTTGTCGGGGCTCGGCTAATCTTTATGGACACGGTTCATTCGACCGTTTGGCCCATTACAAATTTTTCCTATTGAGGCTCATTGACACGAGGTACATTTCCGAACACATAACATCTGAGGGTGATGCCCCCAAATATTCGAGGTTGATTGCAAAGAAGCCTTGGATACTGTTGAATTATCCTCAGGTAGCACATAGTTGTTGCCTCGTTAAAAACCTTGTCGGAAAAACCCATTTGGGATAAAAATCGATCTAAGGGAAAAAGAGTGCAACGCGTACTTTAAAACCTAAGGTCTCAATGACTTAGGTCGAACTCCTACAATGAGTTAGTTCCGAATCTTTATATAAACGAAAGAAAAGAGAAAGTCATACCTTAGTAATAGTATCGCTTAAGAAGCGATATGTTCCAGTTATTCGGCAATGGTTTGTTGCTCATCGTTTCGAGTTTGTAAGATCCTTTTCCGACTATTTCGAGGATTTGGTAGGGTCCTTCCCAATTAGGGTCGAGTTTCCCTTCATTAGGATCTCAAGTGTTGATGGTGACTTTCCTTAAGACTAAATTCCAGATTCTGAAATGTCGAAGGTTGGTTCTTCTATTGTAATACCTTTCGATTCGTTGCTTTTGTAATGCCATTCGAACGAGTGCAGATTTTCGCTTTTCATCTAACAACTCGAGGCTGGTATTCATGGCCTCGTGATTTGATTCCCCTGTTGCATATCGAAATCTGGCGCTGGGTTCTCTGACTTTGATGGGTATCAAGGCTTCGGAGACATACACTAGGGAAAACGGAGTTGCTCATGTACTAGACTTCGATGTCATTCGATATGCCCATAGGACTTCGGGCAATATTTCCCTCCACTTCCCTTTGGCTTCATTTAGCCTTTTCTTCAAGTTTTGGATGATAGCCTTGTTCGTTGATTCGGCATGTCCATTCCCACTAGTGTGATACTGTGTCGATTGAATCCTTTTTATCTTATGATCCTCGAGGAACTTGGTTGTCTTGTTGCCGATGAACTGTTTGCCATTGCCACATACTATCTCTGCGGGTATCCCAGATCGGCATGCGATGTGATCCCATATGAATTCTATCACTTCTTTTTTCCTGACTTTTTCGAAGTCTTGTGCTTCAACCAATTTAGAGAAGTAGTCAATCATAAATAAAATGAACTTAGCTTTACCTGGGGCTAACGACAGAGGACCTACGATGTCCATTCCCCATTTCATGAATGGATACGGGGATAGGACCGAGTGAAGTTGTTCGCCGGGCTGGTGGATCATCGGTGCAAACCTTTGACATTTATCACATCTTCGAACAAACTCCTTAGAGTCTTTTTCCATGCTATCCTAGTAATATCCTGCTCTGATGACTTTTCGAACCAGTGACTCGTAGCCAGAATTGTTACCACAAGTTCCATGGTGGATTTCTCGCAGAACATGTTAGTATCTCCCGGTTCCAAGCACACTGCCAATGGACCATCGAACGTTCTTCTGTATAAGGTTCCGACTTCGTCTAATGTGAAACAAGCAACTTTATTCCGTAAGGCCCTCGATTCTTTGTGATTCAATGAAAGCTTTCCATTCTTTAAGTACTCGATGTATTTATTTCTTTAGTCCCAGGCTAAGCTCGTAGAATTTATTTCAGCATGCCCTTCCTCGATCACAAACTTCGAGAGTTGGACGAAAGTCCCCGAGCTGATCTCATCTTTGTCGACTAATGATCCTAAGTTGGCAAGTGCATCGGCCTCGGTGTTTTG
Source organism: Nicotiana undulata (assembly GCA_005239495.1). Lineage (NCBI taxonomy): Eukaryota > Viridiplantae > Streptophyta > Magnoliopsida > Solanales > Solanaceae > Nicotiana > Nicotiana undulata. Next base: position 38,469 of record ML259477.1, on the reverse strand, counting down.
TTCTCGAGGTATATGTTGTAAAGTCCACTGTTTGAAACGGTGCAAGGTTACCTGCAATTTGTCTAAGTACCTTTGCATCCTGGCCTCTCGAACTTCGAAGGTTTTGTTTACTTAGTTAACTACCAGTAGAGAGTCGCATTTAGCTTCGACGACCTCTGCTCCCGATCTTTTAGCTAGCTCGAGACTTGCAATCATGTCCTTATACTCGGCCTCGTTGTTAGTTAATTTGGAAGTTTTAATAGATTTTCTAATAATACTTCTCGTGGGAGGTTTCAAAACAATGTCGAGCCCGGACCCTTTCACATTCGAGGCACCGTCTGTGAAGAGGGTCCGTACCCCCGATGATGTACATGATCTTAGTAGAAGTTCCTTTTCCACTTCAGGTATGAGGGTTCGCGTAAAGTCGTCCACGAAGTCTGCTAAAATTTGAGACTTGATGGACGTTCGGGGTTGTTATTCGATATAGTAACCGCTAAGTTCGACAACCCATTTGGCCAATCGGCTCGATAATTCAGGCTTGTGCCAAGCATTTCGGAGCGGATAAGGTTATCACGCATATGGGATGACGCTGGAAATAAGGCTTTAATTTTCTAGATGCACTTATAAATGCAAATACCAGTTTCTCTAAGTGTGGATACCTAGTTTCAGCATCTCTTAAGGTTCGACTTACGTAATAAGCAGGGAACTACGTACCTTGCTCTTCTAGAACCAGAACACCACTTAGCGTTATCTCGGACACCGCCAAGTAAAAGTAAAGATTCTCATCTGCCTTCGGAGTGTGGAGCAGAGGTGGGCTCGATAAGTATCACTTCAAATCCTCCAATGCCTATTGACATTTCGGAGTCCATGCGAAGTCATTTTTCATTTTGAGTAAGGAGAAGAACTTGTGGCTCCGATCCGATGACCTCGAAATGAATCGACCCAAGGCAACTATCCATCCAGTCAACATTTGTACGGCTTTTACGCCGTCTATGACGATGATGTCTTCGATGAACTTAATCTTATCGGGATTGATCTCGATTCCCCGATTTGACACCATGAAGCTGAGGAATTTTCCTGAACCGACCCCAAAAGAACATTTCTCGGGGTTGAGCTTCATGTTGTACTTCTTCAAGATTTTGAATGTCTCCTTCAAATGAGTCAAATGGTCCTCTGCGCGCAGGGACTTAACTAACATATCATCAATGTAAACTTCCATTGATTTAACTATTTGTTCTTCGATTGTTAACTAGGCGTTGATATGTAGCTACCGCATTTCTTAGCCCGAATGGAATTACATTATAACAATAGGTCCCAGACTTAGTGATAAAAAAAGTCTTTTCTTCATCTTTTGGGTCCATCTGGATTTGATTGTACCCAGAATAGGCGTCGAGAAAGGTAAGAATCTCGTGGTCGGCCGTGGCATCGATCATGCGATCGATGTTGGGCAATGGAAAAGAGTCTTTCGGACATGATTTATTCTTGTCCTTATAGTCTACACACATTCTAAGTTTGTTCCCCTTTTGGGGACAACAACTACGTTAGCTAACATTTTGGGATATTTTATGTCGCGAATGGACCCTATTTTGAAAAGTTTGGTTACTTCGTCCTTTATGAAGGTGTGCTTTACCTCAGACTGGGGTCTTCTATTTTGCTTAATAGGTCTGAATTTAGGATCCAGGCTCAGCCGATGAGTTGTTATCTCCAGTGGGATTCCTGTCATGTCTAAATGGGACCACGCAAAACAATCCATGTTATCAATAAGAAATTGAATGAGTTTTTTCCTGAGTTTGGGGGTCAACCCCGTTCCCAGGTATACCTTTCGTTCAGGAAGATACTCGATTAGTATCACCTGTTCCATCTCCTCGACTGTTGACTCGGTAGCATCTGATTCTTCGGGAACAACAAAAGTTCTAGGAGTTAGAAAATCCTCTTCTTCCATTACCTGTTTCTTCGATTCGATTGGGGCTGGGGATAGTGATTGCTATTTGTCCGTCTGCTTATCTTTGGTGCTCGATTTTCCAAAGTTGAAGGTGTTGATATCGACTTCACCTCGTCGACCGCAAACATTTCCTTTGCGGCGTGTTGTTACCCATAAACTGTTTTCACACCATCCATCATCAGGAACTTCATCATTTGGAAAAGGGTCGATGGAACTGCCCTTATGTTGTGGATCCAAGGCCTTCCGAGCAGTGAATTGTATCTCATGTCGCCTTCGATGACATGGAATTTTGTATCTTTGATAGTTCCAGCCACATTTACTGGTAGGATTATCTCCCCGTTCGTTATTTCACTAGCCATGTTGAAGACGTTTAGGACTTGAGATACTGGTACAATTTGGTCCTGCAGGCCGAGCTACTCTACGACCTTCGATCTGATGATGTTCGCCGAGCTACCTAGATCCACTAAAACACGCTTAACTTGAACTTTATTTAATAAAATGGAAATTGCTAGGGCGTCATTGAATGATTAAGTACCTTCAGGCACATAGTCTCGAGTACATTTCTCTCTGGTGATAGACACCTTAGTGCGTTTTAATATAGGTCCTTGTAGGACGTCGGCCCCGCCTACGATCATCTGAATAACATGTTGAGGTTATTCTTGCTCGTTCTTTCTGTTGGCATCTCTTTCTCTGAAGTGATTTTTAGCTAGATCACTGAGCAACTCTCGAAGATTGCCTTCGTTGAATAATCGAGCTACCTCCTCTCTCAGTTGCCTGAAGTCTTCGGTCCTATGGTCATGTGTGCCATGATGCTTACACATTAAATTTGGGTTCCTTTGAGAAGGATCAGTCTGTATCGGTCTGGTCCACCTAGTATCTTTGATTCTTCCGATAGACAATACAATACCCGATGCATCGCGCTGAAATTGTACTCTGATAGCCGAGGTGCTTCTGTGGGATCTACATATTTGTCTAAGTCAATTTTACTCATAAGTCCCCTAGAGTTTTGCCCTTGGTCACTCCTTCTATCGTTCCGGGCGAAGTTGTGTCCCAAACCATTATTTCTCCGATCTGCAACATATGGCTGGTACCGATCATTTTTGGCCTTGATTCTCTATCAATATCTCTCTGATTTTTACTCCTCGACCGGTTTGGATGTATTGAACCTGAGGGGGCTCCCTACTGATTGTCCTCAACCTTGATCTTCAATTGATATCGGTTGTGAACATCTACCCAAGTCACAGTTGATTACTCGATCGAATTCTGTTTTAATTGGCGTGATGCTATCGAAATCCATTCATTCAATTCTCGGGTGAAATCCTGAACAACCCAATCATCAGTGACAGGTGGTAACTCCATGCGTTCATTTGGAATCGAGATACGAACTCCTTTAGCGTCTCTTTATCCCTCTATTTCACTTTGAAGAGATCTGATTTTCTTGTTGCAACCTTTATGGCCCCAACGTGTGCCTTTACAAATGAATCCGCCAACATGGTGAACCAATCGATAGAATTAGGTGGAAAGTTGTGGTACTAAATCATATCTCCCTTCGACAGGGTCTCCCTGAACATCTTCAGCAATACAAACTCGATTTCTCCATCCTCCAAATCATTACCTTTTATGGCGCACATATAAGAAGTAACATGCTCATTGGGGTTTGAGGTCCCGTTGTATTTAGGTATATTGGGCATTCGGAACTTCTTCGAAATGGGATTCGGAGCCGCGCTTGGAGGGAATGGTTTTTGCACAAACTTCTTGGAATCCATTCCTTTTAAGATTGGTGGTGCCCCCGGAATCTGGTCAACTCGGGAGTTGTAAGTTTCCACTTTATTGTCGTTGGCCTCGACTTTCTTCTCTCCCGATTCAATCCTCTTAGTGAGCTCCTCGAGCATTCTCATTATAGTGGGATCGGCAGTCAAGGTGTTATCACCCGATCTTTCAGGAACTTGCTCGGTACAACGAGTGACTCTTGTTCGACCCTACTCGGTGCACTGTGCTAATTCTGCAACTGAGCAATGACGTTTTGTTGAGCTTGAAGCATTTCAAATATTACTTGGAGACTGACTCATTCGTCTCTTCTTCCCTGTGCACCTCGACCGTCAGTTCGACCCTCTCCGCGCACACTTCCTTCGGGGTTTGCGCCCAAATCTGCATTCAAAGCCACATGAGAACTGACATCAACCGGGTTGGCAGGAGGTGCTCCTCCGAGGTCGGCCTGTTGCACCTCGATTCCTGAAGCAATAACATTCTCGTTTTCCACGTGAAGTCTGAGTCCATTGTCACCATGTGTAGATGTGTTTTGTGAGTTTGACATGATTTAACCTGAAAATAAAAATGTAAGCAAGCTCGAGGTCAAATGTTAAGAGTAATAAGAATAGTAGCAAAAATGTAAGCAAGCAAAGAGTAGCTTAGTATTATTTCTCAGTAAGTGTGTATGATGGTTACAAATGAACAAGGTTCCTCTTTATATAGTGTAGGAATTTTAAATAAGGTACAACTCTAATTTCGGAAACAAAATCCATGATTGATGTCAATAACCGTTAGCGGTTCCATCACTCCCAAGATTCCCGCCGAAATCTATGATCGATCGCTGATATCTCACTGTTCCGTTGCTCGATGTCGGTCATGACCGATCTCGATCCTTCGGTCTTCGTATCTTCGAGCTCGAGCTTTCTTCATCATGAGCTTAATCTCGAGGCAGTCCCTCGAACCCATAAAATCGGACATAGTCGGTTTTAACCGTATACAAGTATGCACCAATATTTTTCATTTTTATATATCCCAACCAAATCAAACCCTTCCTTTTCCTCATAATAAAGTGGAGTCGTGTGTACTGATTTGAAAAGAAGAGAGGACAACAAAAGAAAATGGAAGAAAAGGGAAGGTATGGTAAAAGTAAAAACAAATACAATTGCGATTTCAGAAAATAACAATTTTGTCATTAAATTACTGCTTCATTATGATTTTAATTCTCGTGTTATTTGACCGAACATACGTAAACTTCAATTAAACCATTTTTACAGGTTTGGTCCCTAAGCTAACGGTAACTAACTGAACTTCAAAAGTTCAATAGAATATTAATCTCTTACGGCATGTTTCGTTTTATAATGTGTCGTATTGTATTGTATTGTTTGATGAATACAATATTTGGATAGATTGTATTATTTGTCATCATTTCATGATGTCACGCACTAATAATATGAAGAATAAACTTGCAACATTACTAGTAAACCTTCCTTAGCCTGATGTTAACCCATATAGTTAGTCCCTCCCCTTATCGAGGTTCTCTTTTGGTCGGCCTCGGTGAGAGGACTACATTAGTCGTAGTCGAGAAACTCAGGTGGGGAGGTCGAGTAGTGAGGATCACGGCCGAGATGGTGATGTGGCATTTTGAGAACCACAACTTATTGTGACGTTGGTTCAGAATGACATCACTGCCTTACACGTCATTATTGCGCATCTTCCCGATTCGTTGCATCGCTTCCCGTGCCCCTGTTATTTTGATCTTCGTGCATTTGACGGTTGATTTTCTCGATTTGTGTGTCTGTTTTCTCTATAAATAAGGATGGGGATCCCTTCGAGTAATCCCTTATATTTTCCAGCCTTTGAACCTGCATCTTTTCCTCTCTTCTTCTTCCTGTGTTCTTGCCCCAGTTGCTTCCATTTTCGCACTCTTACTCTCCTTTCTGGTTCGAGCGATTCTTGTTACTTCTACCTCTTTCGAGTTCCTATCTTCTGTATTTACAAACAACCAAAATTGGTTAATGCACCTCTTGCCTCTGGTGAGGATTCTGAACCAATCCCACTAGCAGTAAGAGTGCCCCCTCACGACGACGATGTTGTTGTTGCTGCTGAGGACGAGAGCTTTCCCACCGTAGAGGAAATCATTCCTCGTAATGACAAAGTCAGGACGAACTACTCGAAGCCTCCTGCGGAGGAGCCTGAACTCGTAGAGTCATAAATGGACGCATCCCACCTTGCTGAGCTTAGGGCCAAGTACAACATCCCGGCCCATATCGACCTAGTCCTGGTTGGCCGCGCATTATTTCATATTCATCGCCGAGTATTGCGCATTCTACGCATACCCATTCCAAGTAGGCTATTCTCTTCCTCTTCCTCCGTCGATGGGGGAATTATGCCGCTATTACGGCATCTGCCCGGCCCAACTCTCCCCTTATATTTACAAACTTTTCCTGATATTGATAAAGTACGCGGAACTGGCCAACCGGGGGAATTCCATTCGCCACCTTCTGCATCTCTTCGCGCCGAGCTTCCTTAGAGTTACGATGTTGCATCTTCGCCATCGTGGGAACAAGGGATTGGTGGTGAAGATGAACGATAAGGCCAATCATCGATTTTGGTTCAACTTCTTCTACATCAAGTAGGGGTGTTCAAAACCGATCTAAAACCGAAAACCGATCCAAAACCGAAGCTTAATGACTTATTGGTATCGGGTTAACAGTTTAACGGACGGGGAACGGATTAAATTTTTTTTATTAACGACTTATCGGTTGGGGGCGAATTATTTAATTTTCTTAACGAATAATCCGTTAAGAATATATATATATATATATATATATATATATATATATAAAATTTATTTTTATCCATATATATATATAAAACAGAAAAAACCTTTTCAGTTTCCAGTTTCCACAAAGTCCACATCTCATCCCTTAAAGAAATGAACCATTATCTATGGAGTTTTCTATGTGCTGTGGGTGAGTCTCAGTACTTGAATCGGACATTTGTGATGGATTTGAGTATTTGTTTGGCATCTTCATACACTCAGAGTCATAAGGATAAGGAAGGGAAAGAATTTAGGTTCTATTTTGATTTTACAATTATTTATTTCATTACACTTTCAACAAAAGTAATTAATGCACACAATATAGACTTAATTAGGCCGATAAACCGCCCGATAACTGCCCGATAAGAGCTAAACCGATACCAATCCGCCCGATATCTTATCGGGTGGCTAGCAGATTAATACATTTAAAAGCCGATAACCGATAAGCCAAACTGTTAAGAGTAAATAACCACCCAATCCGCCCGATAAGCCCTAACATCAAGACCGAGCACGTGGTGGAAAACTCTAGTGGATCCCCTTAAGCGTGGAACTTCGCCTGTAAGTGTTTTTGCTGACTGATTGCTCATTTTTTTATCTCATCGTTGATATATTTGTTCCTCTTCTTCTTTTGTGCAGACGAGAAAGAGCCTCCTACGTTGGTCGCCGAAATTCGTGACTGGGTGAGTCAAATTTTTCCGCACACGATGGGGATTCGCGAATGGTCATCGTTCCACAAAAAGTTTGGACGTACACCTTCTGACGACTGGTAAGTCGTTCATTTCGAGCTTTTGTTGCTTCGACTTTCATGTCATCTTCTTTTCTCTCTCTTACTTCCTGTAGTAGGCTTAGTTTAACTTCTGTTTTTGCTGTTAGGTCAGAGGGCTTCCAGAAGAGTGAAGACTCCTACCACCGCTTTTCCTCAATCAGGTGCCTCGATTGGGTCTCTACTTGTTGCGACCACAGGAAAATCTGTTCAGGCTATTGCTTCTTCTCAGACCTCGGCACTGCGTAGACCTAGCAGACGGGCGGCATCCACATCGATAGAGACTCTAGGTTCTCCTATATTTCACTCGGTAGACGAGTCATCACCGATTGAGAAGGAACCGGTTCTACTAAAACGACGGAGAGAAGAAGTTGGCGACGAGCAGCTGGAGCCGAAGAGTCGACAAGGGTCGATCCTAAGCCTTCCATAAATGTATATTAGGGTGATGTGGGTTTGGCCACTGCGACTTTGCCGCCTGCAGAGTTGCAGAAATTGCTCCTTTGCCCGAAGTCATCGTCGAAGAAGGGGCGATCAGAGGCGGCAAAGGTCGTTTAGAGGAGCGATCTATCACCATCAGGGCAGGCTGACGTTCCTTCATCAACCGAGGAGAGAGGGAAGAGTGTGGCCGTGGATGTCTTTCAAACCGGTTCCGACGTCGACCCCGACTTGTTGGTGAATACATGAACCAGTTACTCGCACCATAGTCGTTCCCCTGGACCGTGACTTATTGGTGAATACAGAGAACGTGATTCCTTCTTTGGGTCCTCGCTGCTCTAACGTCGAGGGCAGGACTTTACACATGTTCGATGATGTCGCTCTATCTTCGGGCATATCCAGAATGTCCTTGAGGGTACGTTTTTGGTTTTTCTAGTTCTCGTACCTTACGTTTTTTTTTCTTTTCTGACTGACTTCTTTCTTCCGCTTTTCCTTTTTCATTAGACCCTCATTTTGGAGATTGAGAGCGCCCGTCGAGAAGGAAAGCGGAGGGCTATTTTTAAGAGAATGGAGTCGAAGTATCATGAGTACCACGCCAAGCATCGTGAGATATGCATCTGATTCGGCGTGGACGGTAATTTCCAGTCTCTTAGGGATGAGCTAAAGCAGAAGGACGGTGAACTAGTAAGGGTCATTTATCGGCTCTTACTTACACCACTATAAAATGGCAAGGAGGGGTCGATGTAGCTTTTACCTGATAGGATCGGGATCGAAATCCACATGGAGTTAGAATATTGGAGTTGGGTTCCTATTCGACTTAGCTATGTATCTTGTCTTTAATTACACCTCTAATCATAGGTTGGTTTGATTCTATACTAAGTGTATTGCTAATAATCACTAAGATTATGCTAAGTATAATATTTTTGTGAGGGTTTTCTCAATTTATAGAAGGCACTAGGGAAGCGACTTACACCTAGGCGAGTACCTAGTAGGATCTAGAAATTAGGACAAACTTGTTGTACCTGGGTTCGTGATATAACCTCACACTCAATTACTCACCCTATACCTCTCGGTAGTTTGGGTGACTTTTCCCGAATTGGCTTTCTCAAGCCTAATTGGGTGTTTCAATAGTGCAAGTGAAATTGGCTCAAGTCGGGTATTACTATCTCTAGGTTTTATTCTTTAATCGGGGCTATCAATCTCTTTAATTCACCCCAATTCCTTGTTAGCCTGTTTTACCTATACTTGGGTCTCTTTCTCAAGAACAACCCTAGTCAAAAAGGCATGAACCAGTGTTTGCAACCACTAATTCAATAGATAAAGCATGAAACAAGCTAAATATCACTAATCCAATAACAAGTAAGCCATAAAATTAAAGACCCATTAGATACCCACACTAGGGTTAGGTCACAACCCTAGCTAATGGGTCTAGCTACTCATATTCAAGGGAGAAATCAAAAGAGTAGATGAAATTATAGCCATAAATGTTAAATACAAAGATAAAATCTAAGATTATGAGCTAAAGCTACTCTAAAATTTCTCAAAAGGGAAAAAGGTTGTTGTTCACGAGCTCTACTAAACATAAGATAACCTAAAAATGTGAAAAAGAACTATTTATACACAACCGAAATTACTGGACAAAAATGCCCCTATGGAGGTTCTGCAGTCGGCGAAAAAATAGGCGCTCCAGCGGATTGACTAACGCGGCCGCACAATTACGAGCGCAGACCGCGCTTCTTCACAATTGGACTTCATAGAACTTCTCTGAGCCTTGTTTCTGCTCCCAGCCAAATTCGGATCGCCTCAGCGGTTGAAAACAGCGCGGCCGCGCAAATTGAGCGTTGACCGTGTTCTTGTGCTTGGCTCAAATTGCTAACTCTCTGAACCTAGTTTTCCGCTCTTAGCGGACTTTCCGTCGCGGCCGCGCTTTTGTGACACTGTCAGCGGTCCCATTTGAGTCCCAAAATCCAACTCTCTAAACCTAGTTCTGCGGCCGCCCTCAGAATTCCACCTCAGCGGTCAAACTTCCGTTACAACGTGAAAATAGCGCTGCCAACGCTCTAGTGAGTTCAGGGCCTTTGCATATTGGTCCCTTTTTAAGTTGTTTTGGCCTCTTTGCCTCATGTTTGACCAAAAACTGCAAGTAAACACCTTGAGTAAGTTTTCGGTAATACCTTAGTGCAATTTTAACCCAAAACCTAAGCAAAAGAGAGTAAATATTAGGTTAAAATCCCTAGTTATCAACTTCCCCAAACTTAAGCTTTTGATTGTCCTCAAGCAAACAAGGTAATTCCCACCTCAACAAGACAAAGAAAGTAGAATTTCAGTTGTCCTAAAGTAACTTCATCAAGCTTCAATTCGGACTAACAATTACCCTCAACACAAATGCATTATTGACAACATTATGCAATGACTTTTTGAGTTCCATATATCTAATGGGACACAAAAGCTTTAAGAGTTGACTCAATTTATCAAAGAGATTCATTCTCTCACATAGGTCACTGTGGATCGCAGACTCTTTCTCCTCTATTCTCCATGAGCTCATCTCACCTTATAGAATGTACGCTCAAAACAGGGATTATCAAAAAGTGCGCTCATCACTCTCAAACGAATGCCACAAGTCTGGCTCTAAGTACCATAGGCTTGCCCTTCATGTAAAGAACCACTAATGTAAGCTCACTCAACTTGAAATCCTATAGGACTTTAACGGGATGTAATGAAGGCTTTTTGGATCACATTCGGACATAATGAACTATGATTGAATAAGCACTCCATTTTCCCAATTTGGCTCATGTTTTCTTGACTCTTTGAGTCATTTTCTCCTTCCTTGGGGACTTAGAGAGACACATTGTCGTTGTTTCTTCTATTTGACACTCATTTTTCTCCTTTTCTCATCATTCCAATGCTTTCAACATTGTTTCATTGAGTCCTTTCAACCTTTAATTTTCTTTTTGACATGTTCTTTTGGCTTTTCATCCTTTTCCTAGCCTTTCCTTTTTCATCAATTCTTTTTGTTCTTTGAATCTTTCATCACTTTGTACTTATTTGTCTCTCCCTCAATCTTATGTTTTTGAATATTGTTCATCATGAATGCTCAGGAAATATTGGGTGCCAAGAGAGGGTCATTATAGAATGGATGAAGGTTTGTAACGCGGTTATTGAACGAAAAGGCTTAGGCTCAAAGGGGTTGACTAAGGATATTATAATGGTAGGATATGGAAGTCTTCAAATTCAATTGGGACCAAGTAGAGCCTATTATCACTTCTCAAGTCGAGCTACACTTAGAATTTCGCCTAGAAAGACACTCGGGGCAAGTTCTAGACTTGTTGGCTCGACACTTGGGATTGCAATTCAAAATCTCACCTATCAAGCCACAGGATTGTTAAAGAGATAGAGTCTAGGGCCCAAAACAACCTTAGCTTAGATTGAAAACTCACATATGTCTACAAACACCACTTGATGACAGTTTTAGACAACTCAAGATTCGAAGGGTCACAATTAGAGCTAGCCTCTTCCACAACTTGTCTTTAACCATGAGGTCAAAGGTAAATATGATGGTGCCAAGCGAAGCTTACTTGAGTCACATTTATTCATTACTACCAAATGAAAGAAAAACAGACTCAATCCCTTAAGAAGGTCGTCACGCCATCCATCATAGGGAAGAAACACCCGGTTCACACAAATTCCACCTTTGGAAAGAATCGTGTCATTAAGAAAACAAAAGGCATATTGATCACGAAAAAGTAAAAAAAAAAAGCTACTAAAGGAAATAAGGAGCTAAATTATTAAGGAAAATTATAAAAGAAGTTATAAAGTAAAAATACGGAAATTAAAATGAATATGTACAATAGGGGAATGAATACATACATGATAAAAGGGGAATGAATATATACATGGAAAGGTAACTTTATATACATAGCAAAAACAAAAAAGTATGGAAATAAAGTACGAGGAAAAGCAAATAAGGAAAGGAAAATAGTGTCGAGAGTTATTACAGACCAAAAATCATCCAAATATCCAAATCATCAAATGAGGCCACCCCCCCCCCCCCAAAAAAAAATTAGAATTGCCCTAAATGCTAAATGCCAAATGCCAAAATAGAATAGGGGA
>ML259477.1:0-19081 GCA_005239495.1 Nicotiana undulata | reverse complement strand
GGGGGGGAGAATTAGAGTAGAAGAGGGGGAACAAGAAAGGGGAAAGTGGGGAGGGAATTAGGGGTTTTGGCGTGTTAGTAGGGGGGGGGGGGATTTAGGTTTTGAGTGGTAATTAGAAAAGAAAGAAAAGAAAAGAAAGAAAAAAAGAAAGATTAAAAAAAACTTACCTGCCGTCCTCCCCCTGTCTGTGCCCAGCTCCGCGGTCGCGGACTCTTGGCAGAACCCCACGTAAACTCCGTGCCCCGTCCGCGGTTAGGACCACAGTCGCGGTCCTGAGGCAGAAACTGTGCCAACGTCCGCGTTCAAGTCCATGGTCGCGGACGCTATTCCGAATATTTTTTTCTATTTTCTTCAATTTTTACCTCTTTCGGGGTTAACTTTTGACCCAGACTCCTTCCGATGTGCCCAAATCTTTCCTTACACACTAGTAGTTTGGTTAGTATCGTTCATATCAAATACAACAACAAAATAAAAACAAAAGAAGAGCATGGGTTGCCTCCCAAGAAGTGCCTTATTTAATGTCGCGGCACGACGCATGCTTTGATCATCACTCCTCATTTGTGTATTGGGGCTCTTCCAAATTTATTACCATTCTCTCCTCTTTTTCTTCAGCCATTCCAAGGTAATGTTTTAACCTTTGCCCATTCAGCGTGAACTTATTTGTCCCATCTTCTGATTCAATCTCCACAACTCCACTTAAGAACATTAGCACTACTCTGAAGGGTCCTGACCATCGGGACTTCAACTTACCCGGAAACAATCTCAATCTCGAGTTGTATAACAATACCAGATCTCTGAGTTTGAAGTTCCGATCCAAGATGTGCTAACACTCTCGAATGCATGGAACCTGAATTCCTCAAGCTCATGTAACCTAGTGACTCTGCTGGTGCCTGCGGTCTCCATATCCAAATTTAACTGCCGCAATGCCCAAAGTGCATTATGTTCGAGCTCTACCAGAAGGTGGAATACCTTTACAAACTCCAACTTGTATGGTGACATACCAATTGGAGTTTTGAATGTTGTGTGGTACGCCCACAATGCATCATCCAGCTTCTTAGCCCAATCGGTCCTTATTGCATTCACTGTTTTTGTAAGGACACTTTTAATCCCCCTATTGGACACTTCAACTTGCCCGCTTATTTTTGGGTGGTATGGTGAGGCTACTTTGTGGTGAACTCCGTACTTTTCCAACAGGCGTACAAACGATCTATTGCAAAAATGGGTTCAACCATCACTGACTATAGCTCTTGGGGTGCCAAAACGTGTGAATGTGTTTTTCTTTAAGAAACTTGTCACCCCTTTTGCATCATTGGTTGGGAGAGCCACCGCTTCAACCCACTTGGAGATATAGTCAACCAATACCAATATATATTTGTCACCATATGAGCTGACGAACGACCCCATAAATTCGATCCCCCACATATCAAAAACCTCCACCTCTTGAATTGTGGTCATCGACATCTCGTGGCAGTGAGATATGTTGCCTGTCCTTTGGCATTCATCGCAACTTTTGACCCAAGCGTGGGAATCCTTGAACAGGTTAGGCCAATACAATCCCAATTCCAACACTTTTGCTATTGTCCGGATCCATGCAAAGTGTCCACCATATGGTGAGCATGGCAAGCCTGCAAAACAGAAGGTTGATCTTTCTCGGGGATACACCTCCGGATCATGTTATCAAGACATATCTTCAAAAGTAGAGGTTCATCCCAATAATAAGATTGAAAATCACGGAAGAAATTTTTCTTTTGAATTGAGGAGAGATCATAAGGTACAATACCGCTTGCTAAGTAATTAGCAATATCAACATACCATGGTGCCTCCTCCATTGTCACAGCAAGTAACTGCTCATCCGAGAATGTCTTTGTGATATCTTCAACCTCCGTTCTCTTTTCTGCTCCTTCCAACCTCGAGAGGTGGTATGCCACTTGATTGTCTGTCCCCTTTTTGTCACGGATTTCTAGGTCAAATTCTTGAAGCAAAAGAACCCAGCGAATCAAGCGTGGATTTGACTCTTTTTTTGCTATCAAGTACCTAATTGCTGCTTGGTCAGTATAAACAATAACTTTTGAGCCAATTAATTACGAACTGAATTTGTCGAAGGCAAACACTACAACGAGCATTTACTTTTCCATGACAGTGTAGTTCGGTTATGCACCACTGAGCGTCCTACTTGCATAGTAAATCGGGTGCATCATCTTATACTTACGTTGCCCCAAGACTGCTCCTATAACATAATCACTAGTGTCACACATGAGCTCGAACGGTTGCTCCCAGTTGGGTGCAGTCACCAATATCTTCTTCATCTCCTCAATGTCTAACCTGCAATCATCAGAAAACACAAAGGGCTGGTCTTTTTCAAGCAGCTTACATAAGGGGTTAGCAATCTTGGAAAAATACCTAATGAACCGCTTATAGAACCCGGCGTGCCCAAGGAAACTTCTCACAGCCTTTACCGAAGTGGGTGATGGAAGCTTCTCAATCACATCAACCTTGGATGGTCGACTTCAATTCCCTTTTTGGACACTCAATGCCCCAACACTATTCCTTTTTGTACCATAAAATGGCACTTCTCCCAATTCAGCACCAGAATTGTCTCCACACATCTTTTGAGCACTCTTCTTAGGTTGTGAAGACAATCTTCGAATGAATCCCCCACCACAGAGAAATCATCCATGAACACCTCTATAATATCCTCAACCATGTCAGTGAAAATGGATAACATGCACCGTTGGAATGTAGCCGGTGCATTGCAAAGTCCAAAGGGCATTATCCGAAAGGCAAACATGCCATACGGACAAGTAAAGGACGTTTTCTCTCTATCTTCCGGGGCTATTGAGATCTGGTTATACCCCGAGTATCCGTCCAAGAAACATAAGTGGTATCGCCCAGCTAACCTGTCCAACATCTGGTCAATGAAAGGCAAGGGGAAATGGTCCTTTCGGGTGGCTGTGTTCAGTTTCCGATAGTCCATGCAAATCCGCCACCCCGTGACTATACGAGTTGATATCAACTCGTTATCTCACTCCTTACGACTGTCACTCCTCATTTCTTCGGCACACATTGGACAGGACTGACCCAATTGCTGTCAGAGATGGGGAAGATGATACCCACATCCAGCCACTTGATCACTTCATTCTTTACTACTTCTTTCATATTCGGGTTCAACCATCATTGATGTTCTCTGGAAGGTTTGTGCCCCTCTTCCAGAAGAATATTGTGCATGCAAAAGGCTGAGCTGATACCCTTTATGTCTGATAAGGTCCAACCAATGGCAGCCTTACATTCTTGCAATACCTGCAATAATTGGTCTACATGCAAAACTAGCAAACCAGATGATATAATAACAAAAAAAGTAGAATTGGTATCCAAGAAAGCATACCTGAGGTGGGCTGGAAGCGGTTTCAAGTCCAGCTGTGGTGGATCTTCTATTGATGGTTTTGCAGGTTGTGTTGCTCTCTCTTCTAAGCGTAGGGGTTCGAACTGAAGTTTCCTTTTCCAGAATCCTTGACCCTCGAGGGCCATGACCCACTCTATCAACCATTCACCGTTCATCTCTTCCAAATTCATCAAGCAGGCTCCCAATGGATCCTTGACATTAAGGGTCCCATCATCTTCTTGTAGTATCATATCCACGGCCTCCACTAGTGAGCAGTTTGCAAATTCATTGGGTCTCCTCATGGATTGTTGAACACTGAATATTACTTCTTCATTGTTCAACCTCATTTTTAGTTCTCCAGTCTCAATCAATCAATTCTCTCCCAGTAGCTAAGAATGGCCTTCCTAGAATGATGGGTATCTCCCCATCTACCTGACAGTAAAGAATAACAAAGTCTACAGGGAATACAAATTTCCCCACTTGCACAAGCACATTATCCAGAATTCCTGTTGGTCTTTTAACCGTGCGATCAGTCAGTTGCAGCAACATCGAGGTCGGCCTAGCTCTGCTAATTCCCAGTTTTGTATAGATTTCCAAGGGCATCATTTTTATGCTGGATCCCAAGTCACACAATGCTTTAGAAAAAGTAGTGAAGCTACCTGGATCAGACACCTTTTGGGCCATATGTCTTGTCACTACCGCGTTGTAGGTCTGTGTTAGAGTTACAGTGGACAGGTCCTGGAAGTCAAATTTCTACGACATCAGGTCTTCATCATTTTTGCATACCCTGGCATTTCCCTCAATATATCAATGGAATATTCAATTGAATCTGGCGAAGCATTTCCATGAATTTCCTGTATTGGTCGTATTTCTTTTGTTTTGCCAATCTATGAGGGAATGGTTCAAGGGTCAATCTTTGTCCACTGCTTGATGTCTTTTCTTTGTTGCAAGCTTCTGGCACAAGAGTTGCCACCTGTTCTGAGACTTGTTCACCTTCTTTTTCCTTACCCTTATCAACATGTGCCTGTTCAATTACCACTTCGGTGAGCTTTGTTGATTCCTCTGCCTCTAATGTAGCTGGAGTGGCTGGCGTAGTCTCTCTTCTAGATTGAGCAACTTCTTTCTCTCTGTCTAAATCTCTTCCATTCCTGAGACTCTGCCATTTGCTGATTTGGGTTTTGCCCCTTTGGGTTAATATTTGTATATGCCGGCAATATTCCTTGGGGGCGATTGTTCAAGGCCATGGACAGTTGTCCTAGTTGAGTTTCAATTCCCTTGATTGTTGAGTCATGTGCTGCTAACTTTTCTTACATCTTACCATTTGTTCCAATGAGTTGTTGCAGCATGCCCCTGATTTCTACCATGTTGTTGTCCTGTTGTTGATGAGGTGGTTGGTAGGCCAACTGTTGTTGATGCTGCTATTGATAGCCCTGTTGCCTTTGATATGGCATAACTTGACCTTGTGGTCGTGCACCTACGAGTTGTGGCATGTTGTGTCTGTACTGTTGGTTTGGTGTTGGCCCCCATTGCTGCCCTCCTTGCCTCTGACCCCCAAAATTATTGACATAATTCATGTCTTCTAGTAAGCCCTAGTTGTCATTCTCTCCACTCCATGAACACACATAAGACTGGTTTATGCAAGGGGTGCACAATCCTCCATTTGTTGTATCAACAATGTGCACTTGCTTTGTACCCATCTCGTGAATCTTCTTTGTCAGTATGCTCATCTGAGTCATGAGCATGGCTATGTTCACTGCATGGGAATTGTTTGGGTCAAGAGCAACATAATGCACTATTGGTGCCAGTGTCGTACCTCTAGTCATCCATACTGAATTCTGAGCCATCTTATCAAGAAGAATCTTGCACTATGTGAATGTCTTGATAAAAAATGCACCCCCAGCTGAAGCATCTACATTGGCGTTCAAACTTTCTGCCAAACCCATGTAGAATCTCTGTCCAAGCATCTGGTCTGGAATGCCATGGTGTGGACACTTCACTAGCATCCCTTTGAACCTCTCCCATGTTTCCTGCAAGGTCTCAGTAGGTTTCTGCATATATTACAATATCTCATCAATTTGCCTTGCAATCTAGTTGGGAGGGTAAAACTTGTTTAGGAACTGCTTGACTAATTCCTCCCAAGTGGCAATGGAGTTTATTGGGAGCGAATTCAGCCAAGTTTGAGCCTCTCCGATCACAGAGAATGGAAACAGTAATAGCTTTATGGCTTATGGAGTCACATTCGGGTGTCTTTGGGTCACACATATTGATAGGAAATTTTTCAGATGTTGTTGTGGATCTTCAATGTATGACCCGGAGAAAAGTCACTTATTCTGCAACAGATACAACATGTTGTTGGTGATTTGGAATGTCTCCTCTTGTATCTGGGGTACAACAATGGCGGTGGCCAGGTTGTCAGCATTTGGTTGTGCCCAATCATAAAGAGAAACTCCTGGAACAAGAGGTACCACCACTCCATTGTTTGGGTCAACCCGATTATTTCGATTGTTTGCATCGACGTCATCCACGTTGCCCATTTCAATTTCGAGTTGGTGTTTTTGTTGTAACTGTTTGTTCTTCTTGTTGGCTCGATTTAATGCCCTAAATGTTTTCTCGGGGTCTGAGAGTCCTTCGAAAATTTCACCAGTCCACGAAGAGCTTCTAGGCATACACCTGAGTCACATGAGAGTTCAAACGTGAAAATTTCAATGGAAAATTTTTTAACACCGTAGAAACTTGATCTAAACTAAAAATCCTGAAAACTCTTCTAAGTTGTAATAAATAACACCGTTATTTCCCCGGAAACGGAGCCAAAATTGATCACGCCCAACTACGCCTTATAAAAGAACGAAGTGGTCGCTGCAAATATAATCTGGTTCAAGTCCGGAGTCGAATCCCACATGGAACTAACCTATTTATTACAACTTTTAGTAATGCTAATGACAAGTTCAAACAACTTCCGGATGCAAGATTTTAATGAATAAACAATGGAATTTATTTAGCTAATGTAAAATGACAATAAAATTAGCAACAATCAAGACTAAAATTGAATTCAAGGGTAGAAGGATCTAGGGATATTGATTTCCCCAATTGTTGGATTAATTCTTAACTCTTTAGCTATAATCTCGTTGTAATTCTCTATGAGGATTATGAGTTCCGGGATGCCGTAATTATCTCTCGATCAATTACGATAATTTACTAGAAGCATTCTTTCTAACTACTCTAGCTAACAATTTATGCAACTCGGAATTATCCCACTAAAGCTTTGTTATATCTAAACTCGCTTTTAAATTCAGGTAATTAATCTCTTCAATTACCCAAAAGTGGTGTTGTTCAACAACAATCTAACCAAGTGTTCTTTCTCAAGCAATACAAGGCAACTAGACACGATTAATCAAGGGCCCTTTCAATTAACCACAATACAAAACATAGTTGAACAATCATAAAACAAACACGACTCAATTATATCAAAATAGCGTTAAAATACATCTAACAATTGGTTCCATCAACCCTAGTTTAAATGTTAGCTACTCATACTAATACAAAACATAGAAATAATATGATTCACGATTCACAATGATAAATAGAAAGAAGAAGAAAGAAACTCTAAACAATTGTTTGATCTCCTCTCACTTGTTCTTGCCTCCAGTTATGTCTAAAACAAGCCTAATCTGACTTCTGGGCGAGTTTGGGGTTTTATAGGTTTAGGTTAATTGCCCAAGAATTTACACAAAATCCCTTGCACTTTGTCGCTTTTAACCCCCCCCGCGATCGCGGACGTGACCGCGGACTTGCACCCCTTCATTGTTTTCCTTCGCATTCCACTTCGCGCCGGGGTCCGCGGTCGCGGACCTACCTTTTGCATTTTTCTTGTTTTCCTCGCTCTTTTTTAATCCGGGATATCATTTGATTGGCCTTGTATGTTCATAATTGACTCCAAAACACTCTTTATCTCCCTCCTAGCTCAGAGTGGCTCCCGTAAAGCATAAATTTCTCAATTAGAGAATTTTGTTATCTTTTAGCATTTATACATCAACAAAGTGTTGTTAAATTAGAATATAAATAGCGTCTACATTGCATAATATACGCTACTATCACCCACCGACTCACCTGGCGCGAAAGCGGAATTTCACCGCTGACCGCATTTTTCACAATATGAAGAACTAAAGTTGTAACTCCACCGCTGACAGCAGAAAAAGGGTCGCGGCCGCGCAATGTCGTCGCTGTCAACGGAATTTTGAATGCGGACACGGAACAAACTTCAGAGAGTTGAATTTTTGAGTTTCACAAGTCCGCTTCCGCTGAACTAATCCGCCAACGCATCATTGCCACCGCTGACCGCGGAATTTGGAGCGCGGCAATGATATTGTGCATGCTTAGCCAATTTTTTTCAGTATGTGTCTTGCATTGCATCAAACAAGTCCTACACAAATCTCACCACCGGTTAGTTCAAAAGAGCCTAATCTAAGAAGAAAAATGAAAAAGAATGAAAAAATCACTTGGGTTGCCTCCCAAGAAGCGCCTGATTTAACGTCGCGACACGACGCAAGTTACCATCATCAATTGAACTTTATCAAAGCCACCACATAGCTATCCTCAAACTTTCCCACGTAATGCTTCACACGATGCCCATTCACCCGGAAGATTTCACCATTTTTGTTCTTTAAGTCAAGAGCACCAAAAGGTGTTACAAGCACTACCTCAAAGGGACCACTTCATTTGGACTTTAGCTTGCCCGAAAATAGACGCTACCGGGAGTTGAAGAGAAGGACCAAATCACCCTCTTTGAATTCCTTGTTTTTGGCATACTTATCATGAAAATATTTAATTTTCTCCTTGTACAATGATGAGCTTAAATAGGCATGAAACCGAAATTCGTCAAGCTCATTGAGATGTTCTACCCGCAGATTAGCTGCAATGTCCCACTAAAGATTTAACCGCTTTAAGGCCCACATTGCTTTATGTTCTAGCATAACCGGCAAGTGACACACTTTTACAAATACCAACCGGTAAGGAGACATACCGATTGGAGTCTTAAATGCAGTCTTATAAGCCCATAGCGCATCATCTAGCTTCCTTGGTCAATCCGTTCTATTGGCATTAACAGTTTTGGACAAGATGCTCTTGATTTCCCTATTTGAAACCTCCACTTTCCCACTAGCTTGAGGATGGTAAGGAGTAGAAACCTTGTGATTGACACCATATTTAGCAAGCAAAGTATCAAATGCCCTATTACAGAAATGAGACCTCTCATCACTTATAATTGCCCGAGGAGTCCCAAACCTTGTGAAAATGTTCTTCTTGAGAAAAGCTACTACACTCCGGGCTTCATTGTTGAGCAAAGTCGCGGCCTCGACCCACTTTGAAACATAATCAACCGCCACAAGAATGTAAGTATTGACATACGAACTAACAAAAGGGCCCATGAAGTCTTTTCCCCACACATCAAATATGTCAACTTCAAGAATAGTTGTGAGGGGCATTTCATCCTTCTTTGATATTCCTCCCGCTCTTTAACACTCATCATATCTATTCACAAGCTCACTCACATATCTATACAAGGTTGGCCAATAAAAATCACAACTCAAGACCTTGGGAGCAGTCCTCGCCCCACCGGGATGACGACCGTGGGGGGGGGGGGGAATGACAAGCATCAAGTATGCTCGTTTGAGCTTCTTCCTTTGGTTAGAAGAGAGCTCACACATGACAATGCCGGTAACAAGAAAATTGTCAATATCCGCAAACCAAGGCATATCATTCATGGAGATCGAGAGGAGTTGCTCATCCGGGAAAGCATCATTAATTTCAACACCATCTTTTGGCCTCCCTTGATCTTCAAGTCGAGACAAATGATCCGCAACCTGATTTTCACTACCTTTTCGGTCAATAATCTCGAGGTCAAATTCTTGAAGCAACAAGACCCATCTCATCAGTCTAGCTTTGGATTCCTTCTTTATCATTAAATACCGGAGCGTTGCGTGATCGGTGTGAACAACCTCTTTGGCGCCCATGAGATAAGGCTTAAATTTCTCAATTGCAAACACAATTGCCAACAATTCCATTTCTGTCACTGTATAATTAACCTGGGCATCGTTCATAATTTTTCTTGCATAGTACACCGGATGAAATATCTTGTTCACCCGCTGCCCGAGACCGCTCCTACCGCAACATCACTTGCATCGCACATAAGCTTAAATGGTGAGCTCCAATTTGGTGTGGTAATGATTGGAGTGGTTGTTAATTTATACTTCAAGAGTTCAAATGCCTTCATCCATTCTTGATTGAAATCAAACCTTGCATCCTTCTCCAATATCTTGCATAGGGGATTCACCACTTTGAAAAAGTCTTTAATGAACCACCGGTAGAAACCCGCATGCCCAAGGAAACTTCTAACTTCCTTGACGGAAGTAGGAGGAGGTAACTTTGAGATGACTTCTATTTTAGCCTTGTCCACTTTAATGCCATCTTTTGAGATCTTATGGCCAAGGACAATGGCCTCTTCGACCATAAAATGGCATTTTTCACAATTTAACACAATGGAGAGGCTTCAACTCCAAAGTTGGTGGCTCCTCGATCGAGGGCTTTTTCGGTGGAGTCTTCTGATTTTCCAAGTCCAAGGATAGCTTACGGGGACCATAAGAATATGATCCCATTCCTTGAAATGCATTAGTACACTCAACCAATCCATATGTCACACCATTCTCACGGTTCAACAAGCCTCTTCCATGGAATCTTCCACATTGATCATTGAGCTTGTATCATCAATTATCACTTCCGTCACTAAGTCCACAAAAGAGCAAACCTCGGTACTATTTGGTTGTCTCATTGACTTGCACACGTGGAAGACAACCTTTTCATCGCCCACCCGGAAGGTGAGCTCACCGTCTTCAATATCCATCAAAGTCTTCCTTGTTGCAAGGAACGACCTTCCCAAGATTATAGGCACCTCGTAGTCCACCTCGCAATCTAGGATCACAAAATTCGCAGGCAAGATAAACTTGTCGACCCTCACAAGAACATCATCAATAATACCAAGGGGCCGCTTCATAGTTCTATCCGCCATTTGTAGTCTCATTGAAGTTTCTCGTAGTTTACCAATACCCAAAGTTTTGAAGACGGAGTAAGGCATCAAATTGATACTAGCACCCAAATCACATAATGCCTTTGCAAAATCCGCACTTCTAGTGGTACAAGGGATAGTAAATGCGTCGGGATCTTCTAGTTTGAGAGCCATCGAGTGCACAATTGCACTAACTTGGTGGGTCATTTTGATGGCCTCACATTCCATGGATCTCTTTTTAGTCACCAAATCATTCATAAACTTGGCGTATCCCGACATTTGCTCAAGATCTTCCACTAATGGCACATTGATAGACAAGCTCTTCATCATTTCTATGAACTTCTTGAATTGATTTTCACTTTTCTGCTTTTCCAATCTTTGAGAATAAGGAAGAGGAGTCCTAGGCAAAGGTGCCTTGGATTTTGGCACCACTGGCTCTAGAATGTCTATCACGTGTTCCCTAAATGGGTTCACGTCATTTTGTGATTCCTCCTCATTGTCATTGATATTAATCCTCACTTCACCATTCACTTGCTCTTCACTCACTTGCTCAACTACAATAGGAGCATCATCATGTTGCATTTCATCATCATCACACACAACTCTCTTTTGCTTTGAGGTACTTGCTTCACCACCTCGATCACTCCTTGTGGTCACCGCCATTGCATGTCCGGTATAGTTATTGTTACCTCCCTTCGAGTTTACTACCGTGTCACTAGGTAGTGCCCCCTTAGGGCGAGTGTTCAATGCTTGTGATATTTTCCCCATTTGGACTTCAAGATTGCGGATGGAGGTAGTGTGGGAGGCAATTTGAGCATCAGAATCGGCAGTCCTCTCCATCATCTGTTTGAACATATTCTCGATCTGGACCATATCATTGCTTGATGAACTTTGTCCTTGATATTGATACGGAGGAGGATTGTTGGGTTGTTGATACATTGGGGGCATTTGAAAGCCCAGCCCCCGATTGCCATTTCCACCCTCAATTATTGTTGTTATTACCGTTTCAATTGTTGTTGCCACTCCAATTCTGATTATTATTCCCCCAATTGCTTGAGTTATTGTTGTTCCAGTTTCCTTGCCCTTGATTGTTCCATATTCTGATTATTCCCTTGAGATCTCCACTGTTGGTTGAGAGCATTGCTTCGTTGCCCTTGGTAGTTGTTTGCATACATCACATCCTCACTCTGGTCGTCATATGAATCATCATTGTTGTATCCACTCACACCTTGCTCACTTTGATCATTGTTGCCTTGCATTTGTTGGCCACGTTGTCTTCGCCTATTGACCATTAGATTGACCCCTTCCATTGCATGTACTTGCTTTGGTCGTTGGATTTGCTAAAGTTGTGCTTTGGCAAGCTGATTCATTGTTGTTGTTAACTCAGCAATGGCTTGTCCATGGTCTTGGAGTTCCTTATGAAGATTGATCACATTCGGGTCACCTTGAGGAATGTTTTCCCGACTTTGACACGGTGAAGAAGTGTCAGCCATTTCATCAAGAATATCACAGGCTTCATCATAAAAGAGCTTCATGAAATTTCCCCCAGCTATTGGTTGACCACACATTGATTGGTCGTGTTTATACCCCGGTAAAATGTTTGTTGGATGATAGCTTCTGTCATGTCATTATTGGGGCATTCCTTGACCATCGTTCTGTATCTCTCCCAAATCTCATGGAGGGGTTCATTTGGTCCCTGTTTGAATGTTAATATTTCATCCCTCAAACCTGCCATGTGTCTGGGCGAGAAAAACTTGGCAATAAACTTGTCTGTCAACTCATCCCACGTAGAGATGGAATGGTTGGGGAGTCGTTCAAGTCAATCCAATGCCTTCCCTCTAAGAGAAAAAGGGAACAATATGAGCCTCAAAGCATCCTCTGACACGTTTGTCTGTTTGCTTCCCCAACAGGTATCCACAAATACTTTTAAGTGTTTATAAGAATTCTAATGGGGATCACCCGTGAAATACCCTCGCTGCACCAATAATGTCAACATCACATTCGTAATCTGAAATTGCCTGCCCCGATTCGGGGTGGAACAATCGCACTAGCATATCCCTCATTTGGAAGCACCCGAGGAGCTACTTTAAGTACTTTAAATATGGTTGTTACCTAAAGAATAAAACATGATTATTTAATATAAAATAAGGGTAAGATGAGAGGAAAAAAGCAAAAATGGTGCCATCACATCAAATCTGTCATTTCATAAAGCAACACTTTTCGCCGTTACATAACGATAGATTTAACGATATACAACAAAATTAAAGTAACAATCAAAATAAATATTGTATTTAAAGTAACAATATGATACAAACGTTAGGTAACAACCATCCAAATAAGCTGTTAAAATAGAAAATTAGATAAATAATCGAAAGGAGCATAACTTGAGGAAGACTCCTCTTTTATCCGCCAAACCCGCTACTGATGATAAGTGGCGAAGCCAGAAAATTTAATAAGGGTGTTCAAATTTTGAACATCCTTTGCCAGTGAGCTTTGCAAGGGTGTTCAAAGTCTATTTTTAATCAATAACAAACAATATTTTACCTTAACATAGTATAATTTTTCGGCGAAGGGTGGTCAGTTAGCCAACATAGCTTCGCCCATGCTGATGATCATATTTAGGGTAAAATTTCACAAATAGTAATATTTCTTATTTTTCTTCACAAAAATCATGTAACTATTTTTTCTCATATAAAAATCATAAAACTTTTACTTATGCAAAAATCATAATGGCCGAAAAATCTAATTCTTCAGTAGTATTTTCTTATTCCATGATTTTTATTTTTCATTTTCAGTCTAATAAATAATAATCTAATTAAAATAGGAATAACTCAACCAGACCTAATCCACCAGATCCTATAATCGCACATATAAATTAAACTAATACTAAAAGTGACCTTCAAACACAATACTTCTGTCTTTTATTTTTCTTTTCAAGATCTCCATTGAAATTGATAGCAGTTTCATTTTAAGTGCTCTCTAATTATACATGTTATTTAATTTTCTGGGAGAATCTCATGCATTCCAAACTAAGTATTTTGCGGTGGAAGGATTTTACCTCTAGTATTACTTTAATTTAGGTATATGGGTATTGGGTCAGATTGAATTGCATGGATCACTCCTATTTTAAGGAAAACATATAAAATTGACCGGTTTGCCGGAACTAGTTGTATCGCTAGCTAAAAAAATAAAAAATAATATATATATATATATATATATATATATATATATATATATATATATATATATATATCTGTTATTATCTTTGAGAGAGGTTAGAAATATATATTTCTCCTATTTTAATTGGATTATTATCTTTTAGACTGGAAATAAAAAATAAAAAAAATCTTGAATAAGAAAAAAATTTGACCAAAAAATGATAATCTTCGGTTAAACTAATTAATTAGTTATTAAAAGGGTTAATCTAAGCTAAATCTAACAACTCCAGATCTTTGATTAATTGTGTAGATGAAGTGGATAGTGGCGAGACGAATTTAAAGCGCCAATATTAAATGTGTCGAATGCAATAATGTGTTAGAAATATTGGATATTAAATAGCAATAAATGGAACTAAATGTAAATAAGGTGGAAGATTCACCCAATATTGAATGATATGGATGATTCCTTCCTCTAACAACGGTAAATGACAAGAATATAAGAGAATATTGAATATTTTCTCGGATCTGGTGGAAATGACAAGAGATAATCCAAAAAGGTTGAATCTGTTCAGAAAGTTGTTCCTTGTATTTATCTAGAGAGCTTGCTTTTCAAAAGAGCTCTTATCATATGGAATATTACATGCCCTTTACCTTATCTCTCATTCTA
Organism: Nicotiana undulata; assembly: GCA_005239495.1. Lineage (NCBI taxonomy): Eukaryota > Viridiplantae > Streptophyta > Magnoliopsida > Solanales > Solanaceae > Nicotiana > Nicotiana undulata. The sequence goes on along the minus strand of ML259477.1, from coordinate 4,820 downwards.
TTTATATGGGATATTCCCAAAAAATCCTAAAAGTACAAAAAGAGAGAATATTCAATAGAATATTCCCTGTGAAGTTCCCAATACAAAACTAGTCGTTACTTCTATCCCTGATGCTCGACCTCGGTCGTGATTGACCGCTTGGCGGCTCGTTCCATTAATCACTGGTCGACCTCGGTCAAACTGCTCATGATGATTTGAAAATCACTCATGATAATCATCTCTGCGTGCCAAATTTCCTCAGCCTGATGTTAACCCATACAGTTAGTCTATCCGCTTATCGAGGTTCTCTTTTGTCGGCCTCAGTGAGCGGACTACATTAGTCGTACTCGAGAAATTCAGGTGGGGAGCTCGAGTAGTGAGGATCATGGCCGAGATGGTGACGTGGAATTTTGAGAACCACAAATTATTGTGACGTTGGTTCAGAATGACGTCACTGCCTTACCCGTTATTATTGCGCATCTTTCTGATCCGTTGCATCGCTTCCCGTGCCCCTGTTATTTCGATCTTCGTGCATTTGACGGTTGATTTTCTCGATTTGGGTGTCTGTTTTCTCTATAAATAAGGATGGGGAGCCCTTCGAGTAATCCCTTATATTTTTCAGCCTTTGAACCTGCATCTTTTCCTCTCTTCTTCTTCCTGTGTTCTTGCTCCAGTTGCTTCCATTTTTGCACTCTTACTCTCCTTTCTGGTTCGAGCGATGGTTGTTACTTATACCTCTTTCGAGTTCCTATCTTCTGTATTTACAAACAACCCAAAACGGTTAATGCACCTCCTGCCTCTGGTGAGGATTCCGAACCAATCCCACTAGCAATAAGAGTGCCCCCTCACGACGACAATGTTGTTGGTGCTGCTGAGGACGAGAGCTTTCCCACCATAGAGGAAATCATTCCTTGTAATGACAAAGCCAGGTCAAACTACTCGAAGCCTTCTGCGGATGAGCCTGAACCTATAGAGTCCAAAATGGACACAGCCAACCACGTTGAGCTTAGGGCCAAGTACAACATTGTATTGGTAAAAAAGAGTCTTATACGTAAGCAAGTCCTTGACAACTCAGCCAGCTACGTGGACCAAGGAAAATGCCACAGATGGATATGATTTTAAAAGAAATTATGAAATAAAGAGGCACGATCAATAAACCCACGAGTGCATCAGCCGCGGGAAGCCTAATGAAGAAGAAGAGATGCGGTCATAGTGAACCCAGACAAAGCTACGGATAGATTCGAGAATCAACAGTTAATGACTTATACGTTACGTAACTCCTATACAACAGTTACGGCTATCCTTTGATGATCCTTTGTAACGCCTCATTAATATAATAATTAGCCATTAATGAGCAATCATTACAGGAACCAAAACGTTATACTAGGAAATCTCTATATAAAAGGGAATAAGTGTAACCCATTAGGGGGGTGAATTCTCGAATACAAACTGCTTTACTTTTTTGCATTCTATACTGCTTATTATTCTTTTATTCATTATATTATTCACTCGATTATCAGTAACCCGCGTTTATCCGAAAATAGCTTTGGTCAAGGAATCTCATTCTTTGGTTAAACAAATTGGTTCTGTTGCCGGGAAACTGATAATCATAGTGTGTTTACCAACTGATATCCTTTAAATCATGTCGAATTCCAACAACAACGTCAACAATAATGACGACAAAAACCAACAAGGAAATGGAACCCCAGTTCCATCTCCTCAAGGAACACCACGTGCTTCGAGGGAATCATCCCTTGAAAGATCTGATAACTATCGTAACAACAATGAGCAACCAATAAAGCAAGATCAAATAAGGCGAATGATTGCTGAATACGTGGGGCAGGCTTTGCAAGAATTTACGAGAGGATTACCACAGGCACCTCCAGTACCACTAACGCCGCCTTCAAATAATACAATCGTAGTAGAGAATCCGCAGTCTGGATTAATAAACTCAACCAGAGGTGAAACCCCCAATGCATCTCTTGAAACGAGACCAGGTACGACTAATAACTCTGAGTTACAAAATTTATTACTAACCATGCAGAAACAGATGAAGGAACAGAACGATCGCATCGAGCAAATCCCTGGAGTGCCGCCTATCATCAAGGGCATTGATGTTGATAGATATTCTCAACAACCTTGGAAGCCAAGTGCGGCTCCATTGCCTATACCCAAGAAATTTAGAATGCCCAACGTTCCTAAATATGATGGAAAAACTGACCCACGCGATCACGTGACTGCCTTTACTACTGGAGTAAAAGGCAATGACTTAACAAAATAGGAGATCGAATCGGTCCTTGTCAAGAAATTTGGGGAAACGCTCACAAAGGGTGCTTTAACCTGGTATTCTCTTCTCCCTGAAAATTCTATAGATTCCTTTGCTGAACTTGCAGATTCGTTTATAAAAGCACACTCTGGTGCACAAAAAGTTGAAAAACGAATGGAAGATATATTCAAGATAAAGCAAGGAGACATGGAATTGGTTCGTGAATTTGTAGACAGGCTTCAACGAGAAAGAATGCAATTACCAAGGGTGCCTGACAATTGGGCAGCCATGGCATTTCCAAGCAACTTAAACGATAAAAGCTCAGAAGCCACGAGGCGACTTAAAGAAAGTCTGAGAGAATTCCCAGCTACAACATGGAATGATGTGTATAACAAGTACAGTACCAAACTCAGAATCGAAGAAGATATCATTGCTCGATCAAAAGATGAAGAATATCGCAGAACTAGCCGTCTAGAACCAGAGAAAAGGTCAGGTAAAAACAAGTATGATCCTTACTTAGGACCCTTGGGACGTGACACACGTCCCAAGTTCGAAAATACAATACCATCGGGAAGAGATATAGGCTCATCCTCATCTCGATCCAGGAGAGATCGAGATGAACGGTCCAGGGGTAATACCCGAATTGGAGACCATAACTTCAATGTGAGCAGTAATGAACTTGTCTCAATATTGAAAAATATGGGATACAAGGTTAAATGGCCCAAAGAAATGCGATCTAATCCTAACAGGAGAAACCTTGATCAGTGGTGTGAATTCCACAATGATCATGGCTATAGAACTGCAGATTGCAGATTTTTGCAAGGTGAAATAGAACATCTATTAAAACAAGACTACTTAACAGAATTTTTTATGTGATAAAGGTAAACATGCATATATGAAGAACAGGCAGGAGCCCCCAAAACCTCCTTCCCTAAAATGAACTGTCAACGTCATACATGGAGCGGAAGAAGTGAACCGCATAGTCTACCAGTTAGCATCAAAAGTCACAAGTACCCACGGGAAACGAGTTCGAGAAGAGACTAAGGAAGATCAAATAACTTTTGATGACACAGATTTTGGCGGATTAATGCTTCCTCATAATGATGCACTGGTAATATCTTTAATTATTCATGACACTAATGTTAAAAGAGTGTTTATTGATCCAGGCAGTTCAGTCAATATTATTTTGATAAAAGTCGTGGAGGAAATGCTGGTAGAAAATGAAATAATCCCAAAGGCATGAGCCATATCTGGGTTCGAAAATTCAACAGGGATAACTAAAGGAGAAATCGAACTTAACACTTACGCCGAAGGAGCCGTCAAAAATGTGAAATTCCAAGTCATTGATACAGAGATGGCTTATAACATTATTTTGGGAAGACCATGGATCCATGATATGAAAGCGGTCCTATCCACCTTACATCAGGTAATAAAATTTCCTTCAAAGTGGGGAGTGAGACAAATTAGAGGTGACCAGCAAATTTCGAGAAATATCAATTAGATAAAAATATGGGAGAGACAACAAATTATCAAACAGAATCTCCTTAACAAACAGGTATGGAAAAAAACTCTGATCAACTATGTACAAAAGAAATGGATATTCAAATAGGTACGGAAGGAGATAACGATGAAACAAATCTTGTTACCATCAAGGATGAGCTAGAACATGCAGACATAGACTCCAGACCGAATTTCATTCGTGGACCAGAAGAAGACGAGCATATTAAAATAACTGCTGAAGAATTTGAGGTTGTTCCGCTTTCTGAACAAAAGCCCGAGAGAAAGTTGTATATTGTCACAAAATTGATGGAAAGACTAACTCTTGAGCAAAAAGGTATGTTAGTCAATTATTTAAAAGCTAATGAGGACTGTTTTGCATGGTCCCACTCAGATATGACAGGTATCCCACCAGAAGTGATGACTCATAAACTAAATGAAGATCCATCCTTCGCACCTGTTAAACAAAAGAAAAGAAAGCAAGGACCTTTCAAAAATCAAGTGATTGACGAGGAAGTTCAAAAACTACTGAACATAGGCTCGATACGAGAGGTAAAGTATCCTGACTGGCTGGCTAACACAGTAGTGGTGCCTAAAAAGAACGGCAAATGGAGGGTATGTGTAGATTATACTGATTTAAATAAAGCATGTCCTAAAGATTCATTTCCTTTGCCACATATAGATCAAATGATCGATGCTACCGCAGGTCATGAATTGTTAAGTTTTTTGGATGCATATTCTGGTTATAACCAGATTAAAATGGATTCCTAGATGAAGAAAAAACTCCATTCATCACTAACAGGGGGATTATTTTTATAAGGTCATGTCTTTTGTCTTGAAAATGCAGGGGCCACTTACCAAAGGTTAGTAACAAAAATGTTCCAAGAACATTTAGGAAAAACGATGTAAGTCTAAATCGATGATATGCTTGTAAAATCAACACAAGCGGAAAATCATCTCCAGCATCTCTCAACTACTTTTGACATCTTACGCAGGTATAATATGAAGCTCAATGCGGAAAAATGTGCCTTCAGAGTACAATCTGGTAAGTTTCTGGGATTCCTTGTATCTAATAGAG